>PNEQ01023462.1:0-19051 GCA_003012365.1 Medauroidea extradentata
CTCTGATAGCAAATTTTGGAACGAAACGGTAAAAGTTCTTCCGTCTAAGTAAGACGCGATTAATTTAATGTAGCAGTCTGGGATATTAATATTGTATAGCTTATATAGTAGGCCTGCGTGGAACACTCGGTCAAAGGCTTTTTCTATGTCTAATAAAACCGCGACAACATAATATCTCCAGTTGAAAGCAGTGTTTATGAATTCTGTTATGCGTACCAGCTGATGTGTGGTAGAATGATTTCGCCTGAAGCCAAATTGCTCGTCTTGTAAGACGTTGTGTTTCTCCATATGATTTCAAATCCTATGTAGGATGATATATTCGGTGACTTTGGATAGTGTATTTAGAAGACTGATAGGACGATAGTTCTGTGGTAATTTTTTGTCCTTTCCTGGTTTAGGAAACATGATGACAATCGCTTTTTTCCAGTTGTCGGGAAAATATGAGAGTTTTAAGATCGCATTGATTATTTCCGCGATGTATTCTAGAGCCGCCTCAGGTAGGTTCTAGAGGACTACAGGCTGTATGCCGTCAGCTCCAGGCGCCTTTCGTGGCTTCATTCGCTGTATTGCGCGTCTAATTTCGTGCGATTGCGTTCGTTCGGGTTCCGCGACAGTCGGGAGCCTTAATTTAGTACGTATTTCGCGGTATATTCTGTCTGAGAAAGGTCTATCGCACGGCTCCTGATTTGGCTGGAATGTCTGTTCCAGGACATCGGCAAAGGCTTGTGCTTTTGCCGCAGGAGTGCTGGCAATAATGTTATTATTTACCGTCAGTGGTGGCACTTTTTCCGTCTTATTTAATAGGTTTTTGGTCTTCTGCCACATGCTGTTATCTTTAGAGCTTAATTTCGCGATTTTAGAGTCCCAGATACTGCTGCGCCAGAGAGAAACTTCCTCTGAAATTACCGATTGTAAGTCATTTATATGTGTTTTAATACGCCTTTCTCTGTAATGTGCTTTGATAATTCACCCTTACTTCACTGTTACAAAAAAAATATCTGTATTAAAAATGCAGTCGATAGCAATGTAAGACCAAACATAACTGTTTAGATGAATTTGGACTGATAAAATTTTCGGATGAAAAATCAGAATTATGAAATTGAATTGAATGTGCCTCATAATATGTTCAGAATCAATGTAAGGGAATGTATTTCAAATTGTTTAAGTTATTCTGTGACATTTGCTTTACACAAACGTTATAAAAATAATTTCCTGGAACAATAAACACGCTTACACGCGTTATTCCAATATCGTTGAATTAAACACACTGTTTGTTGTAATTTTTTCGATTTGACATGAACATTTAATGTTTATTCCAAAATGCAATGCTCAAAGTACGGCACACTTTACTGAAAAGAAAAGTTCTCATCCACATTAGACCTACACTGAATATAATGCAACTTGTTACGATTTACGAATAAAATTATTTATTTGAGGTTGTCCGCGTAATGTACAAGAATTGTTCCTGTTATAAATAATATTGAAATGCGCACAATTTGGTTTTAGGAACTATATTTTAGTTTGTAATACATTTATACAATTGCATTTACACTTAAGAAGGTTATCCGCAAAGGGAGGTTTGAATATATATTTAAGTAAAAGAGTTTTTTTTTTTTTTTTAAGATTATTTATGAGCCGCTTAATTAGTTACAACAACAGTCCCACCTTTAATATTGTCGAGGTTGATGTGCTAGAACGGCACTTCGTAGGTGGAGGTCGTGGTGCATCTTGAAGGTGATGTGCAACAGGAGTGCGTTGGCTCGCAGACAGACAAGGACACACCCCTATATTGTGCCAGGCCCGTAACTAGAAAATTATTTCAGATCGGGCGAACCATTGCCCAGGAGGGGCTAGTTTGCTGTATCAGCTATTTCTGCAGAAGTGTATAGGTCTATCTTTATGATAGGTCGGGCAAAAATTAACCCATTTCGGGCGTAGCCCGACTTGACCCCCAACCTGACTACGGCCTGTATTTTGTCCTGTGTGGCAATTCGTGTCGCTGTAGGAGTGGGGAGGTTATCCTTGACGCTTTTAGCAACTACGTGTTGAATATTATTATTTCCTGGCCAAGTGGCCTGGTTACAGATCCATTTTGGATGTTAGAACCAGCAAAGCTTCGCACTGCATGGTTCGTAACAAAGAGTCTAAGGGTGTTCAACATCTCTACGAAAACGAGGAAGTGAATCTGGATAACTTAGCACAGTGAAAGAATGAATTATTATAGTTATAAATACATTACAGGAATTTCAACCACGGCTTTAATTGAACACAGTCTTTATAAAACACATTTTGTAATAACATTTGTTAAATTTAAGAGCTTGATGTAATGAGCTTACAAATGAGATTTCGCTTAAAATTTATGGCGTATGTTTCAATAATGTTTTAAATATCAGGAAAGTTATTAAGATCTTCTAATTTGAAGCTGCACAACATTGTGTAGTTCTGAATCAGAACCATGTATATTAACATACATTTAAAATATCAAATGAATACTGAAATCTATTAAACGCGTGCTATGTGAAAAACATCACTAAGTTATGCGTACTGCAATCATCATTTTACTAAAACAACATTCTTTGGAGCACTAAACCCTTGCGAAATCAAAGCGGTTGGTTTCTTGCTCTTTGCAAAATAAAAGCATAACATTGGTTCCGTTTTCAGATTCCAAATATTTCGCATTTAATTTTATTGTAAAACCACTAGAATAGCTTCAGTTTAAAAATTATAGTTCCTTAAATGTTAATATTCAGACCCATTTAACTACGAAATTACGTCGTATTTGTACTTTTGTAACGTTTAGACTTACAGACGCCAAGGATCATTTAATCGTTACATCGTACATAATTATATAATTTTGGTTTCCTTAATAGGGATAAAATTCAGGGGTTATTCCTTATGAAAAATTAGATACGTTTTTATAATGCGGCTTACAGGATTTGTAGTTATTAAAATTGGTTGTGAACATTTATTTTGAACATTTCATTATGCAATATTACGTAAACTATTTAAATACTAAAAATTAAACAAAGTTTTTACCGCATACTGCCGTAATGTTCAGTATAACTTCAATCTACAAAGAATCTATTCCAAAGACTTGCACTCTCAAAATAATACGGATGGCAGAAAACAGTAGTTTTGTCTACATAATAGATACTGTACGATTGTCGCATATCTCATTATGCTATTTTTTATCATTCGTGAACTAAGCATGCTATGCATTTGCATCAATATTTCTTTTTGTTTATGAGGGCTTCTTATTAAAAAATATATATATCATACACTACAATGCTCACCGAATTCATGGCAAAATACTTCTTAAGCAATGAAAGGGAGCTGCTCTGTTATGTTAATGTTTTAAGGTTGATTTCTTTACATGTTAAAGATCATGTTAGCATAAACGAGTTTAAGGATATCATTTAAATAGTTTTCAATTAATTTTTATTTTGAGTAAACAAAACACTCAAGATAATTTTCACGATTGTAAAATTTATTACCTTCTTTACGTATTACAGAAGGTCATAAATCGCATTACAAAATAATATACATAATTTCCATGCATAGGGTATATCCCCCATATAGTGTATCCGTCTTTTGTAATCATCCAAACGACATATGCCTCATATAATATGAAGAAAAGTATGCGACCTTAAGTTTAAAAGGAGATTGTATCAAACAAGTTGATAATAAATTTCATAACCAAGTAATTACTAGTCTTACACAAATTTGACAGCACATTACTTACAAAAATTATCGGTACACTACAGCGACATCACAACAGTTAGAGTTGATGCATGACATAGGATGGAATCAAAAAAGTAATTAGACATGTAATAATCGCCTGCCACTTGCCTACTGCTACCCGAGAGCATACTTCATTGATATCGGTTGCTGAATTTTAAACAACGTAATAGTGTCTAATGTCAACATTTTGTTACATATTGCTTTGACATAAAGGCAAAGGTAAACTGTGGACGCTTCCAACATATTTATAAGTTTTCCTGTTAAAAATAGTATTATATTCTTTGCGTCATCTTTTAAACATTAATGAAATATGTGAAGAATTTGTGCAATGGGACTATCATATGTTGTTAGTTAGACGAGAGAGTGTTAGTCACTCTCCAGCTGAACTTATGAGAATGTCCTGCGCACGAAACAGTACTTTCGTTTGTTTCTAATTTTGTAAGTTGTATTATATAATTAGGATGCCAGGGCCAATCACTAGAGCCCTGAACAATTTGCGTTTTCTTTCCGACACAAGCTAGAATTCCAGCAACTACACGTTCGTGTCACTTTCGCAATTGGCCCTTGACTTATTTGACACCTTCTGAATATCGCTGAGCCAAAAAGAAAAGTGTAACTAATCACTTGTCCATCTTACCGTGGAAGCGAGCAGCTAATGAGCAGCTGCTGTCTTCTTGAGAAAACATACTTTCTTGGAGGCTAACCTACTGGTCAGTGAACCCGCGAATTTTCCGGGCTCTGCCAGTCACTTGTTTATCGTTCGTAGCAACACTTCGGTGTAGTAATAACTACATTGAAATCTGCATTTACTAAGCAAGCGCCAATGAGAAAATCATAAGTGAAAAAGAAATAATTTTTAAGGTAATATCTATAAACAGTGATAAATAGTTTACAACATTGTAATTAACATCAGTTCCTACGAACAGTAGAAATTACTACCTATTCCTTACCACTTTAATAAATGTAAATGTATTTTGAATTTTAACATGGAGTGTAGTTCGTGATCTGGTAGATATTCATTCTTTGACTTGATAACAAATAGTCGCCAGTTGTACATCAAAATCTGGTCATGTGACCACTTTGTCTACGATACAACACCGATTGAGAAAATGTATTTCTTATTTCACGTAAAAATTTTAAAGGAGTTCTGTACAATTATTGGTAGAGTCGTTGGAAGAAATGCACTGTCGTAGAGCGGCTCACCCCTTATGGCATACCCACCCCACCTCCTAACCCCTGCTAGAAGCTTCAAAACCAAATCGTGTGAACACACAGGCCAGACTTTGTGCAAAGTGGTCTGACGAGTTTCCCCCACTCCTCCCTTCAAGGACCGAGCCCTCCCACCTCTCACTCTGCTGTAGGGACTACGTAGTACCAAAGTTTACCACCACTGCTGTTCCAATACGCTGAGCGCTGTCATCGCTTGGAGGGGAGAGCAACATAGACCTAACCTTCAGCAACGCCCAGAGGCGAGTGTGAGATATTCTGAAGCGCGGTGGCTAATATAGCAAGTTCACGCATTCTGTGACGTGTTCCACGTGTTCGTGGAAGGTATGCGAGCCACTTTTGACCTATCAAATTGAAATGACTGACATGTCGATCTGAAAACGCCTTGGAACAGCCTTAACTAAGTATATATACTGCAATGTATGTTCCTGTTTTCAGAAAATTTTTGTAAGCTTAAATGAAGTGGTACTTTCAACTCACTAAGATAAGAATCAGAGGAATATGGCCTTAATGCGTGTATTTTAGTGTATTCTTCTGGTCATGTTTCCAGGCACTGTTTATGAAATTCTTCAGTTCACATTGTACTAGTAGTTTCAATTTCGTTACAATTTTGCCTTAGTTTTTACAAGCTTTTATTTAACTTGCAATGGTAGTAAATATTTGTTCGGGATAAATATTGCATCCAATTTTTAAAGAAGTTGTCCTCAGACGATTGAGCTGGAATTTGCATACACGTTTAGTTTGGATGACAATGCATTGTTAGCTAATTGACGTCATTCTAAATCCAATATGTCGGATCGCCCAAGTTGACGGACTAGTTATTTATTATGCACTACCATGATACAGGTATCAAATGTGTTGTATAAGCAATAAAACTTATGTGTTTTCAGTTTCGATTTCTTTTTAGTTGTTCTTTTACATTTACAACTTCCTTTCAACAACCAAAAGCTATTTTTTTTCCCTTAAAGATCAAGTCTCACAGGTGGTTTGATAATACGACCATATCGAGAAGATTTTAACTTGTTTATAGGTAATTTTGGTGAAGACGTAACTTCAGTGGTCTTAGATGCTTGAATTGTAGAATCAGAAGGCTCCGCTGAAGAGACCGAGTGTTCATCTGATGGAACAAATTATGAAACTGGGTGCTCAAGTGGAACATAGGCTTCCGATATATTGGTAGGCTTCATCTTCTCATTGGGATACTGGTTGAGGTGAAACCAGTTTCTTCTCAATCTTCTACCTCCTGTGTCAACAATGTAGGAGCGTGGTTATGTCGAGGGTTTGATGATAATGCTTGGCCGTCTAACATATTTTACCCAAACTGAATCCCCAGACTTTAAGAGCTGAAGTGGACTAGCTCTATGATGACGATCATAATTTATTTTGTATTGCTGCCTGTAGTTCTTCTCTTTTTGATGAAGGAGTGTATTATTCGGCTTCTCATCTAAATTGTTGGCATCATTGGCGTTATTTCCCTCAGACGTCTTCCGAATAAGAGTTGCGCTGGACTATGCCCATTCGAAATAGGTGTGTTGCGATATGATAGTAAGGCCAAGTATGGGTCCTCTTTGTTTTTCTTTAACAAACTCTTGGCTATTTTGACTGCTGCTTCCACTGTTCTATTACTTTGATGAAAATGGTGTCTGCTCGTGGTTACTTGAAACCCATATTTTTTTTTTAGAGAAGTTCAGAAATTCAGCATTTTCTGACACACTAAATTGAGTTCTGCTATCTGATCTAACTTCTAACGGAATTCCAAAGTGGCAGAAAGTAGATTTACACTTTTCGATTATTTCTTCTGAATTCATTCGCTGAAGTGGGTAAATGTCGAAATATCTTGAAAAACAGTTTGTTATTACAATAAACCATTTGCCTTCATATTTGAACAAATCCAAGGCAGCTGATTTCCATGGTCTTTTCGGCATAGTACTAGGGAGAAGAGGTTCATGCATATTATGTCTGTTTTCCGAACAAATTTTGCACTGGTTAACCATCATGGCGATATCTGACGACAATCCAGGCCATCAAAGACATTGCTGTGCTCGCAGTCTGCATTTGGCGATTCCCATGTGTTCTGAATGTATTCGGTGAAGCATATCTTCACGAAGAGATCTTGGGATTAAAATTCTCGTTCCTCTGAGAATTAGCCCTTCTGAAACTGAAAATTCATCCTTAACAGGAAAGTATGCTAATAATTTAGATGGTAAATTTTCCTTTTCAGGCCACCCTTGTCTAACGAAGGTAGAGATCTCTCTACACTCTGGGTAATTTTGTTGATGTTTGCATATTTCTTTGATTTTATCATCTGATACATTTCTAGTTTGAACAATGTAATGCACATATGCATCTAACACATCATCTAAATCGTAATTTTCAGTTTCATTCAAGGGACTCCTAGACAAACAATCTGCAACAGAAAGATGTGCCCCGGTATATAGATCATTTTGTATGAATAACGCATCATTCTTAAGCGAAGACGTAGGTGTGGTGATAGATCATTTAATTCTTAGGTTGTGAATATTTTCAACAATGGCTTATGGTCAGTTTCGATAATTATTTCTTTCCCAAGAACATATTCTTTCAACTTGTCACCGCTCCACGTAATTGTAAGTCCCTCTCGTTCGATGTTTGAATAGTGTTTTTCTGTCTTTGTTAATGTGCGTGATATGTATGAGACAGGTTGCCATGTTTCATTAGTTTTTTTGTAATAGAACTGCACCCAAGCCATTGGAAGATGCATCAGCTGATATCATGGTGGGTAGCCTATGATCATAAAATGCTAATACTGGAGCATTACATAGAATTTCTTTGATCTGATCGAAAGATTTCTGTTGGTGTGTCCCCTAACACTATTCGTTTTTTAAGTTCAAAAGATCGTGTATGGGTTTCAAAATTGCACTTTTGTTAGGAATGTGTTTTCCCAGAAAATTTACCAACCCAAGGAAACGCTGTACTCCTTTTTTATCTGTAGGAGGTTCTAGTTCCATAACTGCTTTAACCTTTGCTTCATCCACTCTTATTCCATCTTGAGAAATTGTATGACCCAGAAACTTGACAGATTCATGTGAAAAAATTGTTTTCTCTTTATTAAGAGTGATACCAGCATCTTGGAAATTTTTAAGTACTTCCTCCAATATTTTGTCATGCTCATCCTGGTTGCTGCCCCAAACTAGTGTATCATCTAGATAATTAATTGCATTTTTTTGTCCTCTGAGTATTTCAGAAATACGATATTGGAACTCATCAGGTGCGGATGTTATACCAAATGAAAGGACTTAGAATCGGAATCGTTCAAAAGGTGTCGGGAAAGTTGTCAAGTCTTGAGATACTTCATCCAATGGGACTTGCCAAAATCCATGATTGGCATCCAATTTGGAAAACACTTTGCCCGTAGATAGCTGAGCTAAAGTATAATCAATTGATGGTAATGGGTGTACTGGTCTGTCACAGACTCGTTAAGTTTGGACAGATCTACACAGATTCGAATATCCCCATTCTTTTTAGGTACAATCACCATAGGAGAGCACCACTCTGTTGGATGGTGAACAGGTTCAATGACACCCAATCTATCAACCATTTTCTCGAGCATTTCTTTTGTTTTTTCTAAATATGGAAGTGGGATTTTATGAGGTGTAAATATTGCATATGGTTTTGCACCGTCTTTCAATTCAATCTCATTTTTTTTTTCATTAGACCCAGGCCAGAAAATAGACGAGCGTATTTCTGTAAATAGGTTTCCTTCACTTCTTGATCTGATACACTCCTAATGTGTGGGAAAAGATTAAGTTTCTCAATAGCGGGTTGACCAAGAAGTGGTATATTGCACGAATCATATACGTAAAATGTTTCAACACAGTCTATCTTTTTGTAACTGATTCTAGTCTGAACTATACCCTTAACTGAAAGAGGTTTTCCATCAGCACAAACCAAGTTCTTGCTAGTTCTCTGGAGTGGGAGTTTCCTGTCTAGTTTAATGTCTGCTGGTAATATAGATACATCAGCACCTGTGTCAATTTTGAATAAAATTTTAGATGCCCCAATTTGAAGAGGAATTGTCCATGGATCATTTAATGTAGAGACTTGGTAGTCGATTTTTCCAACAAAAAATGAGTTGCCCTGATCAGATAATAATTCTTCCTGTCCAACTTGGTTAACCTGTTGTTTTGCACGGCAGACTCTCAAAAAATGACCTGTTTTTGAACAGTGATAGCATTTCGCATCTTTTGCTGGACATTCATTTCGACTGTGTGAACACTTGTAACCACACCACTTACAGTGTACTTGTTCAGGTTTTTTTTTGGAAACACTAAAATTTGTGTCATAAGGAATAGGTCTATGTTTCGTCTTTACAAAACCACCCTTTGCTTGAACCTTGTCAATAGAAGCTACATCGAGTTCGGCTTTTTGTTGGTTCAATTCCTCCGAGTTGCGAAGAGAGGTAATAGCTAATTGTAATGTTAAATTTGGGTCTAACTGCAGGCAATCACTAAGTGTTTGATCTCTCATATCAATGATAACAATCATGAGTATCATCTCTTCCTCCAAGGCACCCCATTGTAATGTTAAATTTGGGTCTAACTGCAGGCAATCACTAAGTGTTTGATCTCTCATACCAATGATAACAATCATGAGTATCATCTCTTCCTCCAAGGCACTCCATTGTAATGTTTAATTTGGGTCTAACTGCAGGCAATCACTAAGTGTTTGATCTCTCATACCAATGATAACAATCATGAGTATCATCTCTTCCTCCAAGGCACCCCATTGTAATGTTAAATTTGGGTCTAACTGCAGGCAGTCACTAAGTGTTTGATCTCTCATATCAATGATAACAATCATGAGTATCATCTCTTCCTCCAAGGCACTCCATTGTAATGTCAAATTTGGGTCTAACTGCAGGCAATCACTAAGTGTTTGATCTCTCATATCAATGATAACAATCATGAGTATCGTCTCTTCCTCCAAGGCACCCCATTGCAAGTCCGATAGAGATTATATAAATCAATGATAAAGTTTTCTGCAGTTTCGATTGGATTCTGTCTTTTCCTTAAAAATCTGGCCTGTTCATAAATTATATTTTTTGCGAGGAGTAAAATAATCGTCAAAACACTTAAGGACAACATCATAATTTTCTTTGTCCTTATCGTGAAAAGAGAATGATTTTAAAATTTCCTCTGCTTTTTCTCCCATGCAATATATAAGAACATCTATTTCTGTCTTACCTGTCTTACTTCAAACTACTAAAGCACGATATTTCTCAAACCTTTTTTTCCAAGTAGACCTTTCATTAGGCGTGAAAGAGAACTGTTCAGGAGTCTTAACATTTATAGTTAAAGATTTTTCAGTTCTGTTCTCCGAATCGTTCATTTCAATACTGAATTTCGACTGTGCCATGTTTTATAAGCAATAAAACTTATGTGTTTTCAGTTTCGATTTCTTTTTAGTTGTTCTTTTACATTTACAACTTCCATTCAACAACCAAAAGCTCTTTTGTTTTTCCTCCTTGATCATAGAGTTTAAACTTACATAGAATTCAGTACTTGCTGATAATAATACAAATAAAAATATGTCCGCGTTCAGCTCTTCGAGGAGATGGCGTATTACTGTCCGGCTAAACGGTGAGGGGTTAGTAGGGTTGTGTCTTAACTAATTTGCGATAAATTACAAACAATTAACGTCCACATGACATTAGGGTAATATTTACTCACAGTTTAAAATTGTTTTTATTTGTTCCAAAGTCACCCCACTTGTCTAAACTCACCTCCGCTTACAGTACATCACTAAATCTCACAAGCATTGCACGGATATTTCAAGTTGTGTGTAAGAAAATAATATGCCCTCCTGTACTTAACCTGAACATTCACTATTTTTCCGTAGAGTGTGTAAACCAGATTTTGGTTATTCACAAGTCCAGTTTGCTTCACAAAGCAAGATGAATTGTGACGGAACATCTAATGTCGTTACACAAAGATCTTCAAATATGTTGTTAACAGGTGTCGAGACGAAACAGTCGCCCAGAAGTTGTACCGGATGCAGTGTGTTGCTGGTAACTCAACTAGCGGGGTTCCTGGTGTTCAGCATCTACTCTGCGACCCTTATGTCGCGCCTGGCTGTGCACAATCGTGTCAACAACTACGACGCTTTCGTCAAGTTGGTCAACTCCTCGTCATATGCCATAGGCTATAAGTCGGGAGATTCCACAATCGAGATATCAGAGGTAAAGAATATTTGAAATTATTACTATATATTCATTGTCTTTTGGAGATTCTTGCAATGTAAGCATATGGCTTAGAGCAGGTATCAGCTCCCTAAATGTAGCAATGGGTTCACCTGTCTGAGTACGACTAGACTAGTGTGCTCACTTTGTGTAACTACTGTCTTGTGGAGGCTGCAGTGAACAGGTGGTCAGATCCCACCAAGACGATCCGGGGTCGGTACCTGGATTTTCACATGTGTGGGAATCTTGCCGCTGCTCGGCGGGTTTTCTCGGAGATCTCCTGTTTCCCAGCCCTTCCATTCCAGCGCTGCTCTTTACTCACGTCATGTCACCCCTCACCAGCGCTAAAGACCAAGAAGTTAAACGCTGACCAAAATCCCTCACTCACTCACAGTCTTGTGGCTTGTGGCAATGCTTATGTATCATCCTGCCTTGTGTGACGCATTGTCTTCGTCTCAGTAATATTCTATGCTGTCTTTATTGTGATATTGCGGGTTTTGCTCAATTTCCTTTGTTTTTCGATTGGTTATTCGTTTGTAGATCCCACGGGTTCGATCCTCGGAGGGTTCGGTCCCGGATTTCTGGCATGTAGGAAACGTGGCGGACTTCGCCGTTTGCAGGTAGGTTTTCTCGGGTAACTCCTCCTTTCCCCACCTCTCTCGTTCCGTCGCCGATCCACACTCATCTCGCCCTCACCACATCCATTAATCGGGTCAGAGGATGACAGTCACGTCTCGCTAGTCGAGCAGCCGGCCCAACCTTCACCCTGGCCTTCTAACACACACAATGTGACCCTGCAAGAAGAAAGCAACACATAGTGGATTATCGTTTTTATTTGACGTTAAACTTAGAGGAGTTTTTTAGTCTTAACATTTATTTGTGTATGAGTTAAATACTGAATCATTACTCATGTAAACGTGTATTGCCAAAGTGATTATGTAACGCTCAAAATTTCGGATCTTAACAGAGTAGATGAACTACACCTATCCCTAAACAAAGACTAGAAATGTAATATCGGGACATGTGCATAGCCCCAGAGGTTTCATTACATGTCCTTGTCCAACCATTTAGAAATTCCGCGTGCAGGGCGTTACGCATGCCTAGGTTCCAATGTCACTGTAACGATTAAAACGTCATTTCTCAATGTATATATTTTAGACTGCAGATTAGGTTTTGGAATTGCTCAGCGAAGAAGTCTCATGCTTTCCAACTCTCTTTCGTAATTGTTGGTAATCGTGATTAGAGGTCATTAATAAAGTGATCACTAAAGACTTAACCTCTGAAAAAATCACTAGCTGTTACTGCATATTAGTCCACATTAATAATAGTTACATTATTGTTTGTATCGTTGGTAGCGATTCATTGCATGTAGTTCCGTGTATTTCCTTATTTGAATATAGCATTAGTGAAAGAACATCAAATGCAATCGAACTCTCTATACAGGATGTAACAGAAGTGATGGTCAATAATTCACACATAGAAAGTACTGGCCAAAAGAAGCTACAAATGTCCAATAAACATGGGTCCGGAAACCAACCGTTGTCGAGTTCTCGTAACAAGTCGAATTGGGAACCAACTCCAAACGCGTTTGGATTCCTAGGTAATTACGCTGGTATCTCAAGGTATGGGTTCGCCTATCAGGTTGTTGACGCATGCGCAACTACTCCCCTTGCTCCCTACATGCACTGTGCCGTACAGACAATCAGTTACGAAAGTAAAGGCACCATAGACGGAGGTTACACTAATGAAGAGTACGCTGACATGCACTTCATGTACGACAAAGCTAATGGCAGTGCACTTCAGGCTGCACGATTGTATGAAGAAGCTTTTCTTCGCCGCAGGCAGCCCGACAGACGTACATTTACGAGGTTACATCAGTGCCTTCAAGAAAGTGGGAGTTTCGCACATCATATACGAGATAGTAGACCCAGATCCATAACACCTAAATTTGAGGAAAGGGTGTTAGACATTGTACACGAACGTCCAAGTACTTCAACAAGGAGGATTGCTATCAAGGAGCGTGTGCTGAGTCATATGAGTGTGTGGCGGATTTTACATCGGCAATTACTGTATCCGTATCATCTCCAGCAAGCTCTCAACAATGCAGACTTCCCTCCTAGAGAAAATTTCTGCCAATGGATGCAATAACAATGTACTTTGAACCCCCTGTTTGTAAGCAGTATTCTGTTCACGTATGAAGCTGGGTTTACCCGTGACGGCATTTTCAACTTCCATAACTTTCACATTTGGGCCGATGTCAATCCTAATGCGACACACGTGTCACGACATCAGCAACGTTTTTCATTGAACGTGTGAGCCGGACTGCTCGGAGACCGCATAATTGGACCACACTTCCTACCACTGAGACTAACCGGAGATCGGTACAGGCAGTTTCTGCGTACTGTACTTCCAAAACAACTTCATGATTATGTTCCACTGAACCAACGCCTGAACATGTTTTATGCATGACGGTGCTCCAGAACATTTTCAATTACGTGTGCGCCGGCTTCTAACGCGACGGTATGGTCAACATTGGATAGGTAGAGAAGGACCTGTGCCATGGCCTCCAAGGTCACCGAATTAAACCCCATGGATTTCTGTGTGTGGGGTCATGTCAAAAGCCTGGTCTATGCTACTGAGGTCAACTCTCTTGAAGAATTACGCTTGCGGATTTAAGCAGCCTTCCAGCATTTACAGAATACACCAGGACTGCCTGAGAGGATTCGCAACTCGTTTCAGAGACGAGTTCAATGTTGTATTCAGACGCATGGGCAACATTTCGAACACCTTCTTTAAATATTAGAAATTCCATGTGTTCCTACATACTGATCAACTGCAACAAACAGTGTGTTCTATCTCGACAACGGTTGATTTCCGGACCCATGTTTATTGGACATTTGTAGCTTCTTTTGGCCAGTACTTTCCATGTGTGAATTATTGAGCATCACTTCTGTTATATCCTGTATACCATATTCTTTAAAATATTTATTTATGGTCTTATCGACATACCTACCGATTGTACAGTTTTACTTGATTAGCGCGTCACGACAAAGTGATGCAACCACCCGCTGAATTCAAAACAGTCCTTGACACATTGCCGCTAAAGCTCGCGTCGCAGACGTAGTTTAAAATTCCACCGACATGTGGCACCAGAGTTAGGTTTTCGCCGCTTCGCTTGCTTGAAAGCGAGTTGGGTCATGAGTGTGTTCGTCCGTTGTGTAATAAATATGGGTTTCTGATGAACACATTCAAAAGTATTAGAAGTAACTGTTTATGAATATCGTTGCTAAATGATGTGAAGTCATTAGTAATCTGTAATCTGTTATGTTTTACGATCGCCAGCCTAGAATTAGAAATTGCGTTTTTTTTTTTGTTCCACACATTAAGAAAATACGTCTAATTGATTATTTTTGTTAATTGCGTCGTCGTGGTTTGTGGCAGCATGCTGAACGGAACTTGCAATTCCTGAATTGCGTGTGCCGTGTGTGTTTATATTGGTGGTTAATATACTACGCTACGCATGCATTTACAAGATAAGAAACTGCAACAGTGTGTGTCGTAACCAACTAGAGTAGATGCAGAGAAAACAGTGTTATAAATCATTAACTCGCAGGTATTTATAACTAATATTACTATTGAGTACAGCATATATACAGCGCCAGTTCATTTACTGAGCATTTACTGAGTAAATATTATGGATAAAATTTTTCGGAGCAGTGTAATGTAAATGTAAACATTGTACAAGCCTTTGTAAACAAAAGCACGTAGCAATGTTTATGTTTACATGCGGCGGAAAGATATTAACTGGCAGAATATAGAATATATTGATCGGGGCTTTTTTTGAGTGCTCACTTTATCCCGAATCCACTATATCTGTGCATGTGTGTGGTGGTACCAGTTTCGCGGAAACTTTCAAACCAGCTACTAATAACCTATGAGTAGTGCGTTAAACTGTATCTGCAGACTTGAACTTCGGGAAGCACGGACCATGCTGTGCTTTTATCTTCATTGTCTCCACCACACTCCACAGTGTGGGAACAGGGTTGACACACAAGCACGCGGTTGTGCCACTTGCCAAGTGCTGGTGGATGGGTTCTCTTCGACCAGTCTCAACACATCCTCCTCTAACTGAGGTGTTCGAAGCAAATGCTATTGGTTGCTCCGTTTTGTCAGGGTACACTTGTGACGAAACGGCACCAATACCATATTGAGAGGCATCGCACGCAACTTTCAAAAGCAAACTTGGGTCATAGTGTGCTTACACATCTGCGGACACCATGATCTCTTTTATACGCTTAATAGCATTCAAACAGTCCTGTGTAACTTTCCACTCCGTACCTTTCCGCAACAACTGATACAACAGATGCAATATACTAGCCAGACTTGGCACAAATCGTGCGCAGTAGTTAATCAGGCCTAAATAGGCTCTCAATTCGGTTACATTGGTAGGTATAGGTGCTTCCAAAATAGCTTGTACTTTGCTTCGGGACGTATGTAAACCACTGTTATCCATTACATAACCACAATATTCTGCTGAACTTTGTATAAAACAACACCTACTTGATTTTACACGCAGGTTTGCTTCATACAGTCTCGCAAATACCTTATTCAGCGTATCGATATGTTTTTTTTTATAATTTTCAGCTGTGATTTAAATATCATCAAGAAACACCACAACATCCTCTATGTCAACTAGCAACTGTTCCAGCAATCGTTGAAAAATACCTGGTACTGATACTACTCCAAATGGAATTCGACTGTACTGAAACAACCTTTGTGAGCACTAATTGTAACATATTTTCCTTGAATTCTCCTCTAGGAGGACTTGCTGGTAGGCTTGACTTAAATCGATTTTACTGAATTTGTCACATTTGCCAATACTGTTCAAAATGTCCTCAAGTCTTGGCACTGGATAATAATCCACTTCTAAGAAAGGGTTAACAGTGATTTTGTAATCACCACAAATTCTGACAGTTCCATCCTTTTTAATCATTGGTACGGGAGTTGCCCACTCACTTGATTCCAGTGGATTTAATACCCCTGCTTTAACTAACCTATTCCTACTCCACCTTCTCCTTTAAGGCAAAAGGTAAAGCTCTAGGTTTATGATACTGTGGCTTAGCTTCAGGCTGAACATGAAGTGATGCTGTGCCTTTATTGTATGCCCCTAAAGTTGTCTCAAACACAACCGGATAACACTATTGTAATTGTTTAGCTAGCCCACAATCATCAATTTCAACACTACAAACTGGCATACTTATTTGGATTTCCAATTTCCTAAGCCAATCCCGTCCCAACAATGTGGGCACTCCCTTCTCTACTACATACAATTGCAATTGCAACTCCCTTTGTTTTGTTTTAACACACACATTTAAAACACCTTTGGGGTTAATTATTCCTTCATGATATTTAGTAAACGTCAATGATGTGCTCTGGAGTGGAACTGCTTTAAATACCTGCATATGAAGGTTATAAGGAATGGCTCATATGGCGTACCCTGTATCGATTTACACCTTCTACCAACAATGTACAGATATACTTGTCTGAGTGTTTCCTACTACGTATTTTCATTTATCTGAAATGCTGAGAAACCTACATTGCTAGTACACTTATTGGCAACATCGCTAACCTTATTACTAACAAGATACTGCACACTAGCACTTTTACAAACTGCCTGTAAATTGCCACGTTTGTTAAAACGACGACATGTAAAATTGCCATATCTACACTCTGAACTGACATGATTTCCTTTTCCGCAGCAAAAACACACCGCCTTCTTGGACCCTTGTTCGTAACAAGGGTTTGTCCAGGCACTGCGTTTTCCAACATACTGGATGTTGGACTCCTCCAAACGATGCGTCTCCGAAGATGACAACAACCCCTCCGAGTGGTGGATGAATTTTGCACGAACACTGCAGATTCCAACAAAGCACGCTCGATGCTTTTAGTCAATTTCAATGCATGCTCGTACGTAAGATTTTCTTCCGCAAGTAGTTTTTGACGAATGCGATCGGAACTAACAACGCTTACTAATTTATCCCGCAATCTCTCCAGCAAGGTGTCACCAAAATCACAATGTACAATCAATCTTTATTAAAACACTCATAAACTCTAAAATGGATTCGTTACTGCGCTGCGTCCGCTTATCAAACTTGAACCGCTCGGCAATGTAATTCGGTTCTGGTTGCATGTGATTACGAATCATAGTTATGGCATCATTGTACGTAATCTCTGCTGGTTTATTGGGAACAAACAAATTTCTAAGTAGGCTGTACGTCTCTGTCCCGATCAATGTCAAAAAGGTAAACAATTTATTTTCTTCAGGAAGTGAATTGCCTAAACAAAACAATTCTAACCTCTCTACATACGAATCCCTGTGCAACCACTGACCTAACTATTGTTGCCACTAGCTAGTCCTCCAGGCGAGGCTCTTGGTGTTCATAACAGGAGTGTCGTGAGATAGCAAGCTGACCGACGTTATAATTGCTGAAGAGACATGGTCAAGCCCTGAATTTTGCCAAAGCGTATATTGAAAGTTTCCTGTAGAGAATTTGTGGTAACTGCTTAGTGAGCGTTGTGTGTTTGCTATTTAGGACTGAGTGACGAACTGAATGAGCTTGTAGAAAATTTAGACTGAAAACAGAACCGCATGTCCCCAGACTTGTACTTCACAGGGAAGGTTGGCGTGTGCTCTAAGCAGCATATGAAAGCTGTTGAGAGCAGTTACGTTTATGCCTGCCCACGTGATCTGTTCCTCGTTTTGAGGATTGGTTTCCGGGAAACTGGTGAGCCAACATTAGATTTAGGAGTTCTGCTTGAAGGAACGTCAAGTCACGAATAACACTAACATTCAACCTCAGACTATTTTGTATTCATTAAATTTGTGTTACGTATGAAGTCAATAAATCTATAAAAACCTTAAATACCACAATAATTTACACACGGCTGGACGCCCGCTACAGGCCTCAAAGTCGGTCACTTTTTTCACTTCTAGTCACTATTTTTGACAAAAGTCACTTTTAGTCACTTTTTCTGAAAATTTTCACTTTTTTGAAGTGCTCGAAATTGGCTTTTTTTAAATCAATGAAATTGCTCCACAAAAATTCTGTTGCATTAATGAAGGAAGGTAAATACAATTTTCAGTTTGTTTTGTATTTATTTTTACTGTATTTAAGATTTACAATGACTAGTCCTTTGGTAAGATTGGCAATGTTGTTAGATTGTTTGTGTGTCAGACAAATATGGGTCTGGAATTGTAGTCCCTATCTTTGTTTGAAATCTCAAAAAATTTATAAACGTGTGCGGAATTATGAAAGTTTGGCAGTTGACGAACTCAATCTTCGACCGTGAGAATTTCTAGAGTATTGAAGTCGACTGGAATATGGTGGTTGTTTAGGTTACGTAATGCAACACGTTTATTTAAACTGGTAGCTTGCTAAATGTTATCCATTTTATTATTGTTTTTGATACGTAGTAATAAAATAAATGTGTGTATTTTAATAAGGCAAAAAAATTTTAAGAACAATGAAATTTAAATTTTGTAATGACGCGGCATTAATTTTGCCAGAATTCATGTGTCTGTGAAATGGCAATCAATTTTCTTCACGAATCACGAGAATTCAAACTATTATCATAATCCAGCATAAATTTTACCAGTGGGGGAAAAAAAGACTAGGGTAAAATTGTTGCATCTTAAATCGGAAATGTAGAGGCGGAAAACAAAGTTATAGGTTATTCAGAGCTATAAATTTTTTATCACTTGTGTTTGCATCTTGGAATTATTAATACAGACACTGTTTTGTAAAATATGAAGCAAATAAATTTATCTCCTAGTTTTAAATTGTTAGGTGCGATGGAAAACATTCA
>PNEQ01023465.1:0-13191 GCA_003012365.1 Medauroidea extradentata
ATCGTCACTATCACTACCATTGCAATGCAAACTATCCATATTATATTTTCGGCGATTTGAACTATCTTGTTTAGAAGCCATCTTGTTGTGGTCTATAGTTCACTTTGGCAGATGAAATACAGGCATACCAACCATATGGCATAACAAATCTCCTTCACTACTTATTACCCTACTGGAGTGGATCATAGTTCTCTATGGCTTAAGAAAGATCATGAAATTCTGAACACGTAAATGTAATAACCAGAATTTTTAAATTTTGGTTTATGGTTCACTCTGGCATAAGACCATCCAACTATTATACACTAGTTCAATAAGTTCAATATCTAAATGCAGGCATAAACATTACAAAATGTAGTTATAAAGTAAAAATTATTAATATAGAAGTCCTACAAGTAACTATTGTCATTAGAAAACTGATTTGAAGTTGAAGGTGAGGGTGGACTGTTTGATTCAATGAGCGAAGCACTTGGTGAACCCTATCCTGTTGGCGGCACATATGCTTGGTAGGAAGTAGGCTGAATTGGCTGTGTGCTACTCAATGTAGAAGGTGAGGAATATTGTTGATGGCCAATCACTGGATATTCATATATTTGTGGTATAGAACCATGAAACTGATATGAGCCTGAATGAGATGGTCTTTCGTAGAATCCTTTGTCTGCCTTCATCAAAATGTCAAAAATAGCATGCTCCACCCCCTTCCTGGTTTGTAAAGAGTAGGTGTTCAATTTTGATACAATGTAGTTTCCGAAACAATGATTTTCATTGTTTTCATAGCGCGAGGCATTCAACTTGGCAGCAGCAGCTTTCATAACTGTTAGGGCTTCTGACAAAAACATCTTATTATCCTCTTGTTTTCCCTTGTTCCGTTTAGGGGGGTTTGGAGTAAGGAATGGTGATGGTTCATTTTGTAAACCCACATCCTGTTGTTCGGGAGGAGCTCCCTGGTCAGGATCATCTGTAGTTTCTTCACTATCTCTTGTCTCCTGAAAAAATACCAATTAAGTGTAAGACATTAATTCCGGTTGAAATTTTTAATACTGAACATTCAGTGTGTTTAAACGAACTTATGTGTTTATATGGAACAATAATACAATTTTATATATAGGTTATATTTGTATAATGTGTGTGTATCAGTGGCAATTCGTGAAGTGGTCTAGGACAAGCAGTGCTTAGCAATGCTATACATAACTTTCGTTTATCAAGGAACCATTAGACTTTTGGAACCAAGTACACTCATCTGCCAGTAGCGATGAATAGGCAAGGATCTAATCCTCCAGTAATACGCCTTTGTGTCTGCAACTACAACACAACTGTCGATTTCCCCGTGTGTATAGTCGGTAATAATTCTGATTGCCTTGGAACACGACCACGGTTCGCCACTGGTTTTTGTCTATACACAACGGAATTATATTTTCTTTAAATGTTAATACAATAAATTGTGAATCGCTCTGTCTTTCCTTAACGGTAAGTCAAAATTAATATTTGCATTGTTACTGATTTGTAAGAATAACAAAAACTACTGACTTACTGAACTGAGATAGGCCTATTAGAAAATTAACACTGAAATCGGTTTTGTGCCACGACTTGAATATATATCATCACATAATAATATTTTCG
Organism: Medauroidea extradentata; assembly: GCA_003012365.1. Classification (NCBI taxonomy): domain Eukaryota; kingdom Metazoa; phylum Arthropoda; class Insecta; order Phasmatodea; family Phasmatidae; genus Medauroidea; species Medauroidea extradentata. The sequence continues at coordinate 1,618 of PNEQ01023465.1, forward strand.
TTGGTTACGGCATCTAAATATGTTTCGATATCTAAATATGAAGACGATTTTCCCCATAAATAGTTAATATAATTAATTTACATCTAGAAATTTTATTATATTTTTTGTTGTTGGTATGAAATAATAAAATGCAAACGTTTAATTTTAACATACCGTTACAGGTTGTGGTGATATGTATAAGAAAAATTTACTATAAACCATTGTTGATTGGCGTACATGCAACTAGTTACACAAATAACACTTTACAGGATGATTCAGAATGGGATTTGTTGATTTTGCATTTTGCTATGGTATAACAAAATAAGTGTAATTTGTTTGTGGAGTACTGATATCTTGTAAAGAGACCATAGGTAAAGTTTTCTTTAATCATAAACTAAATCAATACAGTACTTTAAATAAGAGTATAATGAATGTAGTATGTACTTTAATAAATGTTTTTAAAAGTACATTTTAAGGGTAGTGGAACTCTCACTGTATTGACTTTTAGGGAAAAATACAGACACATTATGTTTGTATAAGTAATCACTAGTAACATTCTCCATCCTCAATCGTCCTGTACTCACACGCTATATTAACAATTGTATAATTTTATTTATTATCAGTGGTATTTTGTTTAGTACATCATGCATTGTTCTTTGTTAGGTTATGGCTACCAAGCAAGTCCTAATATTTTAATTTAATCTAATATTTTAATCGCAACAATGTATTTTTCCAGCTGCCTGCGAATCCTTTGGCTTGGCTAGAAATAAGCAAAATATTCGAAGCCGTTTGGAACCTGCCCCAATGCTTATCTGCTTTAGATGGCAAGCATGTGATTCTTCAGGTGCCAATAAACACCGGTAGTGATTTCTACAACTACAAGAATCAGTTTAATATTGTGTTAATGGCTCTAGTTGATGGAAATTACAATTTCCTCTTCGCTGACGTGGGATGTCAAGGAAGGATTTCAGATGTAGGTGTATTCAAAGACACAAAGTTGTTCACAATGATAACACAGAGCAGTTTAGGATTACCTCCACCAAATGAACTTCCTGGGCGTGATGTAAAAGTGCCTTATTTTTTTGCTGCTGATAGTGCCTTTTCTCTTAGTGAACGTGTTATGAAGCCATACTCAGGGAATTTTGCCAGGGGATCACCTGAAAGAATTTTTAATTATAGAATAAGTAGAGGTCGTAGGGTGGTGGAAAATGCCTTTGGTATATTGAGTTGTTTTTAGGGTTCTAAGGAAACCAATGCTATTGGAACCTAGTAAGGCAGAATGTGTTGTGATGGCTGCTGTTCATTTGCATAATTATTTAAAGAAGCATTCGCCTACTGTTTACATGCCAACTGGATCTGTGGATTATGAGAAAGAGGGCGTTCTCTTTCCAGCTTCTTGGAGAACTGATCTAAATACTGCTTCCATGCTCCCTTTAAGGAACATTCCTAGAAGATCCCCAGATTATGTGAATAACATACGTGAAGAATTATCCGATTATTTTATGAAAGAAGGTGTGATACCATGGCAGAATACGTATGCATAAAAAGTCCTTTATAGATTTCATACTTACAGTATACATCCGCTTTCGGGGTGTATCTCGGTCCTGCAGAAACCGGAACGCTTCATACGCGAACCACCTGCATTTGTATACCTCTGCAGCACCTGCGAATTACATACATAACCTGTTTATAAAAAATCCCTATGTTAACTTATGCTATATTTTCATTTAATTTACTTAAAAGAATGTAGAGAAATAGTTTTAAATTTTTATAAGTTAAGTTGAAACTTATTTGATAGATCGTCATATATGCAGCCAGTATTTATTGTGAATAAAGTATTTTAGTAACAATATTTGAAATCACTATACTACATGATGTGAACATCTATTCAAACATATATTTTACTAAAAAAAATTTTAGTTTGGGCCATTGTTAACAATGTGTGCGACTGTTTCATGACTGTTAATCGCTCATGCTACATTGTTGCTCTGAATAAATAAACTATCTACTAAAAATTTAAATAAAATTTTCTTTTTCCTTTAGTTTTTATAAGTACACTTGAAACACTATATAACTTGATGTGAAGATTTATTCAAACATTTATTTTACTCCAAAACTTTTACTTAATTTTGAATTTTCACTGGGCATAACAACGTGTACGACTGTTCATAATTGAATGGCTTGGTCATTTTTCCAGAATCTTGCACTTTTGACACATAAATAAAGTAAATAATGGTGCTATTTGAAAAATACATTACATAAAACCTTCATTGACAAGGAAACAGCATTGTTGCAACTTTATTGTCGAATTGTCACATAACACCTTCATTCACCAAGTCCTTTAATAGTTAATCATACCACATTGTTGATCTAAATAAATAATCTACGAACTTCATATGTAACGAAAGCTTATCTTTTCCTGTACCCGTTGATGTTTTTTTCTTTCGCTTTCTCTCTTCGGTAAGATGCAAGTAAACTTATTAGTTTCTATTTGCCGATGTCCGCCGGTTTTCCTACTGAAATTGCTATGTTTCGCCACACATCTTCTTTCATGTGTTTCTTATAATAGTCTTTATAAGTAGGGTCCCACAAAATACTATTTGTTTTATATATTTCAATAAACTGTAGCACAGTTTCTTCCGTCCAGTCGTCCATGCTCGCGAGAGGTTCGTTCGCAGACTGAGCTCACCACGAACGCGTCCAAACTAGAACAGCGAATCCCTTTGTGTTCATCGTAAAAACCGACAGCGAGCGGATCGCCGCGAGCAGTTCGTGAGCCGCTCGTCACGCGCTCGCAGCACGTTCGTAGCACGCTCGTCGGATGTTCGCAACCCCGTACAAATTAGACGAACATGTTACATTAAGGTGCATCCACACCGGGCGAGCAGCCGAGCAGAATACTCGCGAATGTTAAGCGAATGTTCAGGAACATTCGGCGAACGCTCCAGGACGTGTGGCGAATGCTCGACTACTTTTGCATTCGCCAAACGCTCGTCAGTGTTCCCGCCATGGACGACAAAGTGATTGCTGCTGCTGCAGCCTTCATGTGCTTAAATAGTGTTCATAGAAAGAAGAAAAGTTCAAAACGACGTGTTTGGGTAAGTGATTATGTGAAAAAGAGGGATAGGTATGGAGGTTCAGACTTATTGAACGATTTGAAAATCGAAGACACGGGAAGATTTAAAAACTTTTGCCGTATGTCAAGTGAAGACTTTGAATATTTAGTACACTTAGTTGGGCCTGTAGTAATGAAGAAAGACACAAATTACAGAAAAAGTATTCCTGTGAACGAAAGACTTGCTCTGACGCTAAGATTCTTAGCAACAGGAGATTTCTACGTTAGCCTGGAATATTTATTCAGAATATCTAAGCAGTCTATCTCAACGATATTAATCGATGTCTATAAGGCAATAGTACAAGGGTTGGCAGATTGTGTAAAGGTAAGTTGAAACACATTATGACCTCGAAATAAATATATTCTTGAAATATACTTTTGAAATATACACTTTCAGTTAAATGTCAAACTCAAAATTTATAGTGTGCAATCCCATGATATAGTAGGATTATGCTCTGAAATTTCAGATTTTTCCTGATTCCCCAACAGAGTTACTTGACCTCGGAAATGCCATTTTGTTTAATTTCCATGATGTATTATATTTCTTTTCCATAAAAAGAGAAGAGTTCCAATGTCAAAAGTTAGTGTATTCACACGTCACTTACACAGATTATGGCAAATAATAGTTTGCTTCGAGACTCATTCCCTTTTTGAGTAATAGTCGTTTGAATGGACTATTTATCAAAAAGACCTGTAACTTAATTTTACCTTGTAGAGTTGTAAGTAAGTGTAAATGGTATGCCTCATTTGTTAATATGTATCTTACAGAACAAATTGTTTCTTGAATGATAATGTAAAAACTTATAGGAAATGAGCTAGTTAAGTTTGTGTAAACAACTATTTAGAGCAAATATTCTACAATCTGTCAAATTAAAATGGCTATTACAAGAAAACCAGCAGAAATGTGATTCAAATAGTATCATTACTGAAGTACTTAAATGTTAAGGATAGAATACTCAAAGCCGAAATTATTTTAAAATTTATCCGGCAACTGCCATTGTACTACTTGATTTAGAATGCCCCAGTATATCAATCATTGAAATTTTACTGCGCTATCTTCAACATTATAATAGTTTTTACTTGATTTTGGTTCTGTGGTTGTGATTATTATACACTTCATTATGCTTTGAATATAAATAATTTAATGTACATAAATTGTAAGCACATATGTACGAAGGACATTTATTTGTATGATGAGCACAAAACACTAAACATAATAAAACATTGGTGTTTACCAGTAATGTCAAAGTGAGAAGTTACAAGTAAAAATAAATTAACACGAAAATGCGTAAGTAGTCACACTAAATTATCTAGAAATAACGAAAAACTACTGGAAATAACAATAACTAAATAATATTGGCATATAAATGAATCTAAGAGATACAATATTTAATCATTGTCATTGAAGGAAGTGAGCAACGTGTGTATTTCAGTAAATAAACTTCTGGCACCAGTGAGTTCTTCTTCACCGTGAGAAGTAGTTAAAGATGGTTGCTGGTAGGATTCAAGACCAGACGCATCAGATTGAAACGTACATGTTTCTGGAGGGCTACCCCAACTTTGGTGTGACTGAGGTGTAGAGGCAGTAGTGCTGCTGAAGTTATTAATGCGTTGTACTTGGTTTCCAGGAGAATCATACATATCAATTTCAGCATGGAAAATTAAATCGTTTATTTGATGCATTAAAACAGTTCGGGTTCGATCATCAAATTTGCGAAGCTGTATGGCAAGGTGCTCAGCAAACGTTGAGCATTCGTCCTTTCTAGAAATATTTTTAAGTATTTCAAAAGCTGCGTCGGCACGTGGGTCTTGTTGTTGGTCACCTGTATTCCTTTCTTGGGATACGCGTTTCTTTAGAGACACAAACAGTTTTCGCTTTTTAATACCTGGTTGTGCGTCAGGAGTTTGATGTGTCTCGAAACTCTCTGTGTTCTGCATGATAGGGTTGCCAATTTCTATAACTCCTGAAGCAGCTGTTTCTTCCGAATCGTCCTCTGAAGCTTTCGCCTGGATAAAATACAGATTTATCAACACAACATAAACGACGTTTATTATGTATTATTCTTTACACTAACTGGCAATTTATTTATTTACAATAATATATTATGTAGCATAGCTTTACTTATGTGCTCTTCAAAAGATATAACACAGTGATTATTTAAAAATTGCGCTACTAAATTTGTGCAACAAGTAAAACACTTTATTTAATGTGTAAATAGCTGTCTCTAGGTTGTTGATCTATAATGCATACAGTTATTACACATTTTCCTTCCTTTTCAGATGCCATCAACACAGGAGGAAAGGCTACAGATTTCAAGAACGTGTGAACAGAAATTTAATTATACCCATTGTCTTGGTGCGTTCGACGGCAAACATGTGTATTGCAGGCCCCATTTAACAGTGGCAGTGACTACTATAACTATCAAGGTGACTTTAGTATTGTATGGTTTGCTTTGGTATATGCAGATTACAATTTTCTTTTTGCGGATATTGGTTGCCAAGGACGTATCTCAGATGGAGGTGTATTTAAAAATTCCAAGCTTTGGCAGCTCATGAATGAAAGAAAACTGTGCATTCCAGAGTCTGCGCCACTTCCACATCGCCATATAGCAGTTCCGTATGTATTTTTAGGTGATGAAGCATTTACACTAACGGAAAATGTAATGAAACCATATTCAGGTGATCATAACAAGGGTACACTACAGCGAATTTATAATTATAGACATTGCAGAATGCGTAGGGTAGTCGAAAACACATTCGGGATACAATCATCAGTATTCAGGGTGTCGAGAAAGCCGATGCTATTGCAGCCAGAGAAAGCTACGGCAATAGTAGCATCGACAGTATATTTGCACAACTTCTTGAGGAAAAGTAAAACTTCTACAAATATTTACACTCCAAGTCAAGCTCTGGACGTAGGAGAGAACGGAAGATTAATTCCAGGCAAATGGCGACAAGAACAACAATGTGACTCTTGGCTTCCTTTAAGAAAGATTCCAAGAAAGTCAGGAGGAAATGCACTACATATTAGAAACGAATATGCAGAGTATTTCATTACAGAGGGTAGGGTGGAATGGCAAGATACATATGCATAAGTGCTGCGAACGAAAACTTAACTGTGCTCACGGTATCAGTATTAAATGTTTCCCTCGGTTTATCTCGATCCAGCAGGAAGGTGAATTTCTTGAATGCGAACCAAGTGCTCACATATACTTCATCACGCCATGTAGAATAAAAATCCATTTTAATGCTTATTGCATTAAGCATGCTAGTGGTTCAAATGTGTTTACCAAACCTAAAGCCTTTTATCATACATGTGTCAACAATTGATTTCTGCAAAGGTTAAAACATAAGCTTTAAGTCACAATTATTTTTTAGAACTATTTATGTACATCATTTCTGTATCATTTATTCATACCATTAAAATTACTTAAAAGGCGTTCAGAATAAACGTAACATTTAAAAAGCGCTGCTTAAGTTCTGTTTTTACCCCGTTCGCATCTTTCCGCAAGATATAAATATAAAGGCAGGGTAGCGATATTGGTGCCATCTCTTGGTAGGACAGGAACTGTGTCTGTGAAGCGCTCGACAAACTTGTTACTTTCATTCGACACGAATTTAATAACATTAAACAAAACAAAAGGACGTAAATAATTTTCAGTTTTACAGCATCTAGAACACAAAGAAAACTATCTCACTTGGCTGTATTTCAGAAATACTGTATTACAATTGTAACAAATATTAGAACTATTTTCCGGGAATTCGCTGCCGACCACGCTGGGAGTTGCGTTAACCTATTGCTATTGTTAAAATACGTGCTGTAACAGCTAGTTATTTTCTTCAAAGGTTCTTAAAAAATGTTACGTTTATTCTGGATGACCCATACTTTATTTAATAGAACTAATTTTGGGTCATTTCTATATGTAAAATGCAAATCCTCATTTTAAAAGAAGGAATTTCTTGTCAACTTTATAAAACATGATATGTTTCTGTTAATAATACAATGTAGTGGTTTTACGTTGTTCATATTAATTATGTTTCGTTTACTACTAAACCTTTTTTCACATCACTGAAACATACGAAATAACATACAGATAGGTAGAAACATATATACATATATACATGTATGTGTTCATTCACGTGACCTATCTTCGGTTTACTTGTACAGCTTAATTAAAGAACAAGTAAACATTATGGAAAACCAAGAAATACATATAGGTGTATTTATTGTGCCACGAATTTATTCTCTATATTTGTTAACATTGTGAAGAGTTGATATTGTGTGCAAAACATTGTACTGTTACTTTTTGTTATTAACAAGATAGTTATGATGTAAATATTAATGTAATGACACATTTCCTCACCTTTTCCTGTTCCTGTACTCGTCTTTGTTTGCGTTCTTTCGCGATGAAATGATGCTAGCAGAGACTCCATTTTCTTCATTACATCTTCCAACTCACAAGAAAATTTATTCGCAAGCCAGACCCAGGCATCGTGCTTCACATTTTTCATGTGATAGGCAGTACATTTTGAGTTCCATAATTCTTCTTTTTCATGGTACCAATCAATTAACTGAAAAATATCGTCCTGCGACCAGTTACGAGTAGGTTTACTTTTCACTTCCATGGCTCTGTACACTCTACTGACACACAACTTCACTACTGTTCGCCGACTGCTCGTTGAAGCGTCGACACCGAGAAGGCCCGAACACACGAATCCCTTTGATGTACCGACTTCCTGCGGGTAGTGTTCGCGAGCGTTCGTGCGTGCTCGGTTCGCAGTCCACATCTAACGCGTACACACTGGCGAGCCGAACGGTTCGCGAACGGCTCGTGGGCAGCATGCTCGCCAGTTTGTACGCTGTTCTGAGAGCCCTACGAACCGCTCGCGAACCGCTCGCGAACCGTTCGCGACGAGCAGAAGAAAGTCGGTTTTTTCGTCGAACACAAAGGGATTCGCAGTTCTAGTCTGGACGCGCTCGCTGCATGTTCGTGTGTTTAGTCAGTGCTCGCGAACCTACCAGGCTATCATGTCGCAGTGGACTGATGAGCAGATACTTAAGCTCATAGAAATCTACAGATCTAAAACCCATTTATGGGACCCGAAACATGAAGATCATTTTAAGAAAAATATTAAAGAAGATGTGTGGAGAGAGATTTCCCATATCATGGAGAGATCTGCAGAGGAGTGCAAGAAGAAAGTAGTGACCCTTCTTGCTTCGTTTCGTAGGGAGAAAACGAAAGTCAACAATAGTAAAGGTACAGGAAAAGGTATTTGTTAAATCCAAATATTAAATATGCTTGACGAAAGATTGTTAGTAACTAAATGTTTAATATGTACGTTCAAATGACTTTTGTATGGTAATGAGATTTGAAGTTATAATTTATTTTCCAGGTACCGCAGACATATACGTCAGCAGATGGTATGCCTTCGAAGCTCTACGATTTTTAGAAGACAGGGATGAGCCGAGAAAGCGAATCAGCACAGTAAGTAGGCAACATTATGATATACTAAAAGTATGGAGTCCTAGTTAGGGCGTTAAACTATCATGCGTACTTGCCATTATTTAATATATGGATATTTATATATGCATTTAAAAAGCTGGTTCAGTATAATACTTTGAGTTTATATGAAACAAGTATAGATTTATAAATGGATATTGTCGTCAAGGTTAAAAGAACGACATGCGAAGCCGCATAAGAAAGAGAGCTAGTGTGATACAAATACGTGAAATAAAGAAATTTTTGAAATACACTGACAATCAAAAAAATTATAATGGTTAGGAATATTGCAAAGAATTTATTTCCTACAAGATATTATGATTAATTTAATTATTAAGTTAACTACTTCACTGCAAAGACTATTGAAAAGTACATAGTTATATTTCGGTATTAAATACTGTAGCAATGTGAAATCTAAATAATAGCTAAATAAACAACAATACTAGCAGTCACATACTAGCAGTTAGAAATTAACAGTTAAAAGCAAGCAAGATAATATGCATTGTTAACGTACAGCTTTACTTTGGAATAAATGCGAAATAACACCTAATTAGTAAATTGATGATTGCCGATTCCTAATTAATAACAAGTGCAAAACAGCTAACATGTTAAATAACAACTACGTCAGAGGTTTTTTTATAAAAACATTTTATAATAGTAATAATAAATAATTATGTGTCCGTAAGTCACAATGAACAATAAATTGTTACAGACATTTTCTATGATTATAACATTTCGTACACCACTGTAACTACTCATAGTTTGTGATACGTCTTACACATTAATACATTACCCATATTATATATATATATATATACTGTAAACATATAGTGTAGGTTAGTTTAATATGAATGAAGTTGCTTTCATAAGTCAAATAAGTCTAATTAAAGTGTTTATAGGTTGTATTCTTTAAGCATATTCATTTTGTCATGGTATAGCCCCCTCTTTTGCGCAGTAATCAGCTATCTCATCCCTGATTTTGTGACAGTCTTCCGGTGCTCTCCTAGTTACATTTCGTAAAGGCAACATGGAACTCATACCTTCGTCGTATCTTCTCCACGAACCTTCAACTACAACTCCGTTTTCTTCGTGGTCTAACATACCAGGCGGTGTGTATAAATGTGGTGAATGAGACCTTAAATAATTGTGTAAAAGAATGACACACATCACAATTACCTCCGCTGAGTTGGGCTGCAAAAGCAGCGGTGTCCTTAACACTCTAAAAACTGAGCTTGATATGCCAAAGGCATTTTCTACAACCTGACGTGCCCTACTCAAACGATAGTTAAATATTCTTTTAGAAGAACCTTTGGCATATTCTCCTGCGTATGGCTTCATAAGGTTTTCACTTAGAGCAAACGCACTATCAGCAACGAAAAAATAGGGTACTGCAATAGTACGCCCAGGAAGTGGTTCTGGTAATGGTAACCCCAATGTGTTGTTTGTGATCATATAATGCAACTTGCTGGATTTATATACTCCCCCGTCCGAAATACGCCCCTGACAACCGACATCGGCGAACAAAAAATTGCAATTTTCATCAACTAATGCCAATAAAACAATACTAAAAGCTGACTTATAACAGAAGTCACTTCCAGATTTGATTGGTGCCTGTAAAACGACGTGCTTTCCATCGAGTGCACCAATAGTGTGAGGCAGATTCCACATTGTTGCAAATGTCTTACTTATGTCAAGCCACTCTGTGGGAGTTGTGGGGCACTGAAAAAAATATAGATCATAATAATATTAGTTGAAATTCTTCAAAACATGCTTGAAAACACGAAGTTATAAAGTAACCCTTTAAAAACAGTTTACAAAACATACTTTTTAAATGTTTTTTTGGCAAATACGTTAAAGTGAACACTCTTCAAAGCCCCAGTAAATAACTACTTTCATCTTTTATCTTTTATGTGTTAACATACCAGATATATTTAATCTACCTAGGCTAAATGAGCGACGTCTGATTGTGTGTAGCATGCACAGAACGTTACACATGTTTATTTCTTTAAGCTTATTTCCTAACTGCCGGACGCGGTGTTGATTGCAAAAATATAAGAACAGAAAAATACTCCTTGGCTTTACCCTCTAAGATATCAAAGCTGCAGTGCATAATTTATTAAATATAGTCGGAATTGTAATTTATTGTTGTAGAATCTATAAACTTTTTTCTACATGTACCCCAATATATATAAAAGCTTCATTGTATAACTAATCACGTCTAGTCCAGATCATAGTTTATTGTTGTTGACTCTCTAAATTATTGCTAAAATGTATTTTATACAGTCTTAAAATTAGATATCTTATTGACGGAATACGATTCACGTCTTGTACATTCCTTTCTTAGTTGGTTGTACAGTCATGTTGTTCTTAATATAGTATATATGTATATATTTTTTTTAGGAGGATACAGACACGGCACTTGATGAAGCACAAGCAGTGGTAGAAGCGGGGCCAGAAGACCAGAGTCTTCCATCTGCTAATACATCTTCCAGCCCCGTACCTCCAAAACGAGCTAAAAAGCGGCGCTACGACCCCACCCACACTATGATGGAAAATGCGTTTGACATGATGAAAACTGCAACTGCGACTCTGACGAAACCATGCCCAGAACCCGATGAAATCACTGCCTTTTTTAATTACGTTTCAACAAAGGTGAAAAACTATCCCTCCGAAACGAGAAAAGGTGTACAGCATGCTGTGTTCGATGTGCTAATGAAAGCTGATCAAGAATTTTATGAGTGGCCCGCTAATGTCTCATTTCGTCTCGCCCTCAATGAACGGAATAATTTTCCGACTCAAGAGTTGGCACATACCCGTGTTGTTTCTCCATCAACTAGCAACGAAACTCAATACTCACATTTGACTCCTGTACAACTGGAATCCCAGCAGATGTCACAATCAGTGACCTCGCCATCTCTCCTAGAGTCGCAGGAATCTGTGACTTCTGGTGGTTTTGCAAGTTGTATTTAAATGAATCTA
>PNEQ01023466.1:0-13191 GCA_003012365.1 Medauroidea extradentata
ATTGCCCTAGCTGATCCTTTATATTTAGAAAATACAGATATTCTTAAATGTCCCGCGTCGGTAGTGTTGAGGTCACCGCTAGTTCCCTGCCCTCGATAAAGGGCAGTGGGGGAAGACAATAATGTTGCAGCCTCTTATTGCCCTAGCTTATCATTTATATTTAGAAAATACAGATATTCTTAAATGTCCCGCGTCGGTAGCGTTGAGGTCACAGCTAGTTCCCTGCCCTCAATAAAGGGGAGTGGGGGAAGGCAATATTGTTGCAGTCTCTTATTGCCCTAGCTGATCCTTTATATTTAGAAAATACAGATATTCTTAAATGTCCCGCGTCGGTAGCTTTGAGGTCACCGCTAGTTCCCTGCCCTCGATAAAGGGGAGTGGGGGAAGACAATATTGTTGCAGTCTCTTATTGCCCTAGCTGATCCTTTATATTTAGAAAATACAGTAGTTTATATACTTAGTATTTCTATTGAAGTTATTGTTTCATGTGAAACAGAATATAATAATGTATGTAACTTAACCGAATCATTATTAAAATAATAATGTAGTATATTAATGTCTTGTTTGTTTGTAACTTTATGTAATGACATTATTGTTTTAGTTTTTTGCATATAAAATGCTATAATAATGTATTATACTGACTTATGTACTTTGGCTTAATTACAACGGAAGTGTTAGGTAATATGCGGTTTAGTAATGTTGTAATACTTTTCTGTAGTTTATATTGATGTGTGTGTAACTTAAGCGAGCGTTGGCGCACGATGGGAATGACCGGGTATGCGTATTCTATGAGAACTAAGGGATGAATGAAACTGGCATTCTTTTCAGGGAATATTATTGCAATGAATGATTTTGGACTATACATAAGCAGTCTGGTCTTAATGGGATGCAGTATTTTCGTTAAATATTTATTATGTATCGAGAGTTGGTTAGTAGATTTTTTTTATTAACTTCTGTATCATAATTTCCTAGACATCGAATTAAGAGGTTGTGATATGTACGTATACTATCATAGAATTTGTTACTTTTAATCTGAATTTTATTGAAAATGTACGAGACATTTATTACGGTATGCAGTCGAGAGATTTTTTGCGAAACGAATTGTGTTTTCTGTTATTCTAAAAGACTTGTTACTATTTATCTAAATGTATAATATCAGAGTTTACGCTGTATTTTCCCACACCTCATTCCTCTACAGCATGGCTGAGCGTATTGTAGAGTTATAGAGAAGTTATTTTATCCTTGCTGGGAGTCAGTCTTTTCACTAGCTGATAAGTTGAGTGATTTTTTTAGTATGTGTCAGTTGTGCGTCCCAGTGTAGTTTGTTACTGATTATGACGCGTAGGTATTTTTTCCGTGTTGTACGGCATTTCTGCGCTTTTATATTTAATTTGGCGTGGTGTTAAATGTCGTCTGCTTGTTATTAAGACTGCTTAGCGTTTTTCTGCATTGTTGTTTTTGTTTAAGCAACTATAGCAATGATGCAGCTCGTTCAGTTGGAGTAGTATGTATAATGTTACATAGGATACTCTCTTGTCATGAGCCAACACCACAGTGTCGTCTGCATACATACGTATGGAACTGAAGAATATCGGCTGCATAGAAGTTGTACAATAAGGGGGACGAGGCACTGTCCTGCGGCACTCCTGCTTCTAAAGGCTTTGTTGTAGAATTGCCTTCGTATATGCTCATATAGAAGAGCCTACTTTGAACGTAACTAAGGAACAGATGGATATGACCGTCAGTGAATCTGAAATGATTAGGTGTTTGTAAAATGCCGAAAATCCATACTTTGTCAAATGTTTTGCAACATCCAGAAACATGGTTAATGTATTTCTTAGTTTTTAAGTGCAATAGTGGTGTCAGGTGCAAATTTTGATAAGGCATGATTGATCGAATGCTGTGGTTTGAATCTAAACTGAACATCAGGATTAATGCCGCTAATCTGTGCATGTGTGTTAAATCATAGAAAAACATAATTTTTTCGAATACCTTGTTTAGAGAGATGAACAGTGATAGGGTATCGATTTTATAGTATTTTTGGATTTGTGTTGGATTTGGGGATTGTAATATTTTTCGCAGTTTTCCATTTTGTTGGAAAATATTTATATTTAAGAATGGTGTTGAACAGGGTTGGTAAATTTTGTAAGATCTGGTACAAAATGTTGTGTCCAGACACTTTTTACGGTGGATTGATTTTAAAACGAGCAGAAGTTTGGACAGTGTTGTTTTATCTAGCTCGTGTGCGGTGGACTAATTTAGAAAATTAATTACCGTGGTGTTTACATAGCTGGTGAAATTATTATCTACTAGGTAAAATTGACAGTAAATATTTCCTGCAGCGCTTATGTGGGTGCCACTGCGTTTTCTTCAGGGATTTATTTGAAACCTGTACTTGATATCACAGGCATATACTGAAATTGATTTGGTTTGCCATGGAGGAACTTCGATATGGCCGCCCAAAAATGTTGTTGGATGTCCGAAAGTTATGTTACAATTGTTGCCCATTTGTTAAATTTTCTATTATCTGGGAAAGTTTGTAAGCCGAGTGTATTTCATGTACTGAGTTGAAGATAATATTTACTGCTTGAAATATTTTGTCCATTTCTGTTTAAAAAAAGTCCTGCCAGGTTGTTGCGTGGGTTTTCGCTAATACAATTCATATTCTTTAGTACCTGTACTGGCGAGTGACGTGCGTCGAGTCCTATGTCTGGTAATATCTTCATTTCAAAATTGCAGTTATTCAAGTCAGTTAATACAATATCAGTCATGGATGGCGAACAATTTACGTCTTCTGGCTTATGTGTTGCGTTTTCTGGCACTTTCCCGTGTGCTTCGCTTATGTAATTAGTAGTTTATTTTGGCTCTCGGATCAGCCCTGTGGCGATTCCAGTGCACATGTTTGACATTTAAGTCACCTGGTTGTGAAAGGATATGAATGATTTTTTATTGTAAGTGCATTATAAAACTACTAACGTACAGTCCGACAAATTAAAATTAAATTAGCTAAAATGATAATTAAAAGCGTGTGATCTTTGTAACGTGTTTACGCTCGGGCAAATTCACGCGGCATGGACATAGGACGTTCTATAGCTAATGCCAACTGCTTGACAAAAAGTGATACGTTAAAGTAAGACAACACATTCAATCAGGAATACACTCAATAAAGTGTTTTGTGGCTGCCTTACACATACGTACCGACAATATAAGACTTGTATTGCAGCTTATGATCAAATGTAAGTTGCCATTGGAAATATCCTGACGGTACGAAAACTCCAACAACAATATAAAATGTGGCTTATTAACTGCTGCTTCAGTTGTCACTGCACCGTATCTGAGAAAAATGGAAACTTTTTTTTTCAATTACAGAAATTATCAGTTCTCAAATTAATGATAAACACAGCACAAATTTACAACAATCTAAATGTAACATCTTACAAAAATTTGCAACATTTGGCTCAACGAAATCACTTCATCTTAAAACCTGGTATTCTTGAATTATTAACTTGGTTTACTGTTAATAAAATGTCTATTAAGTACGATCAATATATTTAATTTGTTTAACATTTACAAACTACAACGGAGTATAAAAAACACCCTCTGACTTGAAAAAAAGGATGTAACTTGAATACGTGGAATTTTTAATTCCGGCAGTATTTAATTCAGTGTTCAAAATTATTCGCCAATTAAAATTACTATTTTGATGATTGGCTTCATTACGTTACGTATATACCATCGCGGCGATTTAAAAAAAAATTAGGTTCTTTTTTTACGTTCTCATACAAATATTTTTTTTTTCCTAACGAAAACGATCGTTTATTCAAAAGCTTATCCTGTGTGTCTCAATGCTCACAGTGTACGTGCCAGTTTGACGTTGTGTTACAATTTGTAATAATTTTCGTTTAAATTTTGTTACTATAGCACCTACAAAGAGAACCTGATGGCAGGCTTTAAGTACCACCCGTAGCCGTTTGATAAAACGAATTTTGACTAATTACGTGTTACTGGAACAATAATTCATGGCTTAAGACTTTGCAAGTTTAGCTACCCTGAAATCACTCACTTAAGTGTAGCTATCAAGACATTTAAAAATTATTCACGTTTTATCACTAATAGTGATTTTTAGCTTTGAAACGATAGTTTGAAGGGTTGCCACGGCACACGGAGGTTATTGAGCATAAATCTAATTTTCCAACTGCCTGTTACGCGTTAATGTATTCATATTGGATGTTACACAGCCAAGATGTACACGCATTTACTTTCTCTTTCATCCTCGCCCTCACCGCAAAGCCCTCGTCTCCACTCTTTAGCAAATGCCACGACTTCTGTAACTCACAGTACAAAATTACTTTTCAACGATTTAATAAGATGGTTTGCTCGTTTTTCATGTAGAATATTTTACTGTTTAAAACTGTACTAATAATATTGCAGTGAAACTTATGTTCCCAAATATGCACACTTTGGAATGGTTGGTGCGTTACTCGAAATGTAGGCTACATATTACATAGTCACAAGCGTTATTGTACCAGTATACCGATATAATTATTTGTTTACCAAGTACTTTCTATGTTGAAGTGAGATAAACCAAGCAGGACTACACAGGATCATAATCGTGGCACGAGAGTTAACGGCTCGAGCAGGAAGAATGGCAGCTCGTATGACCATACACTGTAAAAAAAATGTTGTACATTTACAAAGAAAAGCCTTGGCAACCCAGTTATTAAAGAAAGATCTTGTAAAACTACAATGGTTATCCTTGTTTTTAAATACAAAGTATATATTTGTAAAATTACAAGGACTAGCCTTGTAGCTGTATTTTCAATTAGGGAAAAAAATTATTTTAATTATTTATTATACTTAATAAATAACACTGAACTTATTTATCAAATAACTTTTGAATAAAGGACGTAAACAAGAGACTGACTATTTTGAAAAAATTAAATAAATCTCTGGATGTGCTAAGTTTCGTACCACTTTCCCCATGCTTAGAATCTACGTATCTTAACCCTAGACCACCGTGACTTACATCCTGATGGACTTTATTTATTTGTATGCATTCAATGTAAAATTCAGTAATAATTCTTCCTTTTAAAGCACGCAATTAATATAAATATTAATTTTATTCCAGAAAATACTTTTCATAGGTTGTGATCTTTGCATGAATAATTTCCGGCGAACTTATGATTTTTGTAGGCTACGCATTTTTTTTTAAGTTTTTTTGCAAGCATACAAAATCCTTTAAACGTTATAAATTAATAATTTTACAAGGAATATTTTAAACCTTTACAAAAGTTTGTACAACTACGAAGTGCCTTGTCATATTTTACAAAATAATTTACAGTGCAGGAACTGTCGGTATAAGTACAAGGAATTCCTTTGTAGTAAAACAAAGTTTACCTTTGTAACTCCATGAACTAATAATTTTACAAGGATATTCTGTAAATTTTACAAATTTTTTTAGAGTGTAGAGAGGCTGGGGTGCGGCTTAGCATGCGCGAGGTTACCAAGACGATATATATTTAGATATTTTTAAAACAATATATCACAAATGACTTCACTTTTACAGTGTATGTATACTTATTGTAATAAGAATGCAGTATATTAAGTTCTCAATGTTAAATAATTTTGCTGTTTTGGCGCAGATTTGAAACGCAGTGCACGGTGATAGAAATAAGGGAAGAAACACGTCCAGTACAGCTATCAAAAACACAGAAGTATAGTATAGTTAGTTTTTGTTTCAGAAGCCGGGAGCGGACTCGAGGACCCTGCTGAGGAACTTGCTACGTAACTTTTCACATATGGTCTGTCCACCACATTTGTTTCTCTTAAACATCACTATTTCCCAACTTACCATACATGATCCACCCTCCGTCTTGTTCTCGTATTTATTACATAGGTACCTTCTAGGTAGTACTACTTAATCGAAATTTGGTACTAAGCCTTTCAACAAGGATATCTCATCACTCTGCTCGTCTTACTTCCAGTGTCATCTGCTAGATAGCGTTGCCATTGTATTTTCTGACGTCGCAGTCCGTTTGTTTCCATGCCTTGCCGCTAGCAGCGCTACCACATAAGGTCGACTTTCTAACTACTGTATGTAAGAATGCTTACCTTATTATGTACCCTATCGTATCACACTTGCCGGCATCCATAGCGTAGCTGGTCAGACACCGGTTTTCTAGGCGATACGTTCTGGGTTTGAATCCCGGCTAGAGCATGACTGTTGTGGTGTTCCTTAACTTCACGCTCCTATCTCGTCCTACCCATCTATACTGCCTTTCTCTTCCTTTCCTTCCTAATTTTAAATACCTTGGTTCTCGAGCCAACAGAGAGAGACATAAAAGTCTAAATTGGATGAGTGCGAAACCCGTCGCTGCGCTGTCTCTGAAAGTTGTGTAGTACACCACACACTATGTTAACATTAAATAGTCTATGAAGAATACGTCACTTGTTGACCAGAATACTACATTTGCATTCAATATGTCTGCATGCACGAGGAAGTCTGTAGATGAACATAAGTTACGTCCTGTAACACTTAAAAATGTACCTGCATATGGTCGCAATAAATGATTAGAATGTCTGAAATCTTCATCACGAACAAATACAAAGGTTACAGACCCATTAAATCATACGTATGATTCTTGTGGCACAGGTACATTAACATGTTCGTTCTTAAGTTAATTTTCAAAGACACACTTTCTTGAAACACTGTGGAGTTTGATGACTTTTCGTTTCCACCTGCGCCTATAAATAAGAACTAATATGACGCATCACGCATTTCACGATGGAAACTAGAGAAATAGTTCTTGTAGGCCTAATTGTAGTAAAAAGAACTGCAATGCGCAGAGTTGATAATGCGATTTTTTTTCACATCCAGCGCTACCATAAAATGTGGAAATTTTGTCATTTCGAAAATTGTGCTTCACTTTGCAACCAAAGTTCTTCTGTCAGTTCAGGAAACATTTCGACTTCACTAGAATCCCGATTGCTTTGCAATCTTGACGAAATGTGTTTGATATTGTACTGATCCCCATCCTATATTGGAAAAGAAGTTGTGCTATCGTTGTTCCTGCACCCACGTATCTGTAACAAAACATATTTAACGCTATTAATAAAGTGAAAATAAACAAACACGATTAAGGATATTTTCTAAAAGATGTGTATACTGTATGTTACAGCAGTTGCTGTAAAGAAGAAATGGAGAAGTGTCCGGATATGCTATTCAAGAGAACTTCAGAGAAATGAAACATATAAAACGGTCAATGGGCTAGGGGGCAAGAAGCAGTATGTGCATTTTGTAACTTTTAGTTTTTGTGAAACTATGAGCAAGAAAACTACAAGTTGTCTGGACGATGGATCTGGCGGAGAGCCGTTGTTGACACATATAGTGCAGATGGTGTTATTTCAACACAACAAGAAGACAACAATCCAAAAACTTCGCGTAAGAGACGGAATAAAGACAATGATGCGCACATCAGTGTATTGAAAAAGAAAATATGTATGGAAAGTACAGGTTCCGACGAAAAAGATCGCTTGTTTTGGAAAAGCATAGTTTCCCATGAAAGGAAGCGGAAACTAAAATGTGACTTAATTATGGCTACTTCAAATGCTCAACATGTATACCAGATGCCAAAACTATTCCAGTATAATGGTGCTAGTAGTCTGAGTAACCCACTCCAAACTGTCCCACAATTAAATCCTGGTCCATCAAATTCTTCATTCTGTCTGCCAAGTCATTCGTCAGGTATTCGTGCACCGCAAAGCAACTTTGTTATAACCATTTCGTCTCCTGCTTCTATTCCTTCGATTATAGGTTCACAAACAGAATCAGTAATCAGCCAATAGATACTGTGATATGATTCGTTTTGAAAAGTAAAAGCACTTTCCCAATTTCGAGACATTATCGTATTTACTCTTTCTTGTTTTTGTTTACAATGTAAAATGTTTCTTGTATGCTGATTTTTATGTACTCCTAGGTAGCCTGCCAAACTCATATGTGTTAAGTAGTAATATACTACCATACTCA
The DNA here is from genome assembly GCA_003012365.1 of Medauroidea extradentata. Classification (NCBI taxonomy): domain Eukaryota; kingdom Metazoa; phylum Arthropoda; class Insecta; order Phasmatodea; family Phasmatidae; genus Medauroidea; species Medauroidea extradentata. The sequence continues at coordinate 8,027 of PNEQ01023466.1, forward strand.
CATGTCTTTTAACTAGTCATATGTGTTAAGTAGTAATATACTACCATACTCACATGTCTTAACTAGTCATATGTGTTAAGTAGTTACATACCGCCATAGTCATATGACTTAACAATTCCTACGTCTTAATTGCCATATGCTGAGTGTTTTATTAAGAATATGTTCAGCGACTGCAATTTCACTAGCAATGTTTCTTGCAGTCTGCAGCACCTTGTCAATTTAATAAATTCGTAACTAAATTAATTGAAATAATTTTTGTATGATTTTAGCTTACCTTAAACTACCACTACTAGTAGTATTCGGGTAATATGTCTATAGAATGTAGTAAATATATAGTTTCATTTATTACTTACCTTAAAAGTCAGAGCAAGTTTTTCTTCTACATGAATACTTTTTCTCATTACCATATCAATTATTTTTACATCTTATTCTGTCTAGTCCAATAATTCATCAAAATATTGTTTTGACATACGAAAGTAATTGAAAATTTTTTTCCGTCCAAACGCAGCTCTTCAAACAAAATGTGGAAAATACCTCTCTCTACTTTCGCGCTTAAGAGTGCGTAGTAGATAAATAAACGCTGAAAACATCAACTGATTTCTACGCTTTTTTCGAAGCCAATATGGATAAAATGCTCAATGACAATCCTAGATACCGGTAATGGTATTTGCCCACTTTATGAGTAAATATTTATCCAAAATTACTAATCCGTTACGCGTGATCTCTTGCGCCGCATTTAAATGCACGAGGTTTCGGCGACAGAGATTGTGCTTCAGAAGTTAGTAACACTGAAAATAATTTTGCTTGAAACGTTGGCTAAAACTATTGTCTAGGATTGCTAATGTTTAATTTTCGCATATTGGCATCAAGAAACCTATAGTTATAAATTATTATATTATTTATTTATTTTATTTTAGTCTTAATTTTGCATGGCGAAATTAAGGCAAGCGCCTTTTCTTTCATTGAACCCTGATAAACAAGGTAGCAGAGCAAAGACCCAGGAATAATAAACTAAAATTATACAATAAAAAGAAGAAATAAAATTATAAATGATTAACTATTGTAACAATCCTTAACCTGCATTACATAATTATGACTACGACTTTTACACCTAATTATACACTTACTCAATGTTTACATGATAAATAATGGACTGTATAAATTAATAAAGTGTTCGTTTTTTCGCCAGCTTCATAGGTAATGCTTTGATACTATTGTAACCCTTCAATTTAGTGTTTATAATTTATAATTGAACACAAGAATTTTCATTTGGTTGTTGCATAGAAAGTAATAGTTTTCTTATTTGATTCTTAAATACTGTTGTCGGCGTTATATTCCATAGGTCATCTGGCAACCCATTCCAGGCTTTTGATACGTAAACGGTGAATGACTGAGCATAGCTTTGAGTTTTATAAGCTGAAGTTATCATTTTTGAACAGGAGGCTCTTGTATCACGACTATGCTTGTTTTTTTACCAACTGAAACGTTTGTGTAAATATTCAGGTTGGGTATAAGAAAGAGTTCTATGCAGCAATACCAGAGAATTTAATTTTCGGATTTACTTTAAACGCAGCCAGTTCAGTTTTTTGTAGTACGGTGTGACGTGATCTCGTCTCTTCAAACTGAAAATATACCGAACGCATGAGTTCAGAAGTACTTGTAACCTAGCCATCAAATTCTCATTTATATACGTAAGTAAAATGTCGCAATAATTGAAATGTGGAATGAGAAGTGATTGTACCAGCAACTTTTTTATATCTTCTGTGAGAAAACGTTTCAGCTTTCTTGAAGATGGTAAGGAGCCGTGAATTTTTTTTACATATGTGAGTACACTGTATTGACCAGTTCAATGTCTCGTCCATGTAAACGCCGAGGTTTTTGACATGTCTGCTAAAAGGAATAACTGAGTCACATATCTTGACATTACCCAGACTAACACGATCAACTGACTTGAGAAGTCTCATGGTGCCAATTAAGATAGCTTGGGATTTATTTGGGTTTGTGTGCAAGCTGTTTTTCCTGCACCACGAGCTTATCGAAGTTAGATCCTCATTTAAGTATTCCATCGTTTCATTTAAACTGTTTACTTTTGATGATAAGTAGATTTGAAGGTCATCTCCGTAAAGATGATATTTGCAATGGGAAAGTGAGGTGATAATGTCGTTTATATAAAATGAAAACAGTAAAGGAGCAAGCACCGATCCTTAGGTAACGGGCGAATCTCTGCACTTTTCCGTGCTATATGTTAAACGGCTTGACTTAATGAAAAGTTAAATAAATCCTTCAGTGTGTTTACGATACATTATTTTTTGTACTAATATTATAGGTATGTTAGCTGTTCCTTCAGCTGATGATTTTATACGCCTATTCGATTTATAAACATCACGTATATTTACTTTTGCAAAACTAAATTTATGTTGATTGTTTTCGGATATTTCATTTAAAAATTTGATTGTTCGAGCTTCAGTGACTTTGTCAAGTGAACTAGGCAGCCTTAAGAACTCACTGTTCAGCTCCTCTGCACTGAAATCGCAATGTCCTATGTTCTGACGCATTTTACCCACGCCTATGCCACGCAATTTCTCCCACAATTCTTTCGGGGAAGATCCATATTTTTTGAAATAAAACGTGTAACTCATTTTAGTGCACAAATTGCGCAGACGTTTATACTCTTGAAAAGTTGTTTCTGCTGACCGCGAACTATTTTTTGCCGCGCGTTCAAATCTATTGTAGATGAAGTCACGGCTACGCATTAGCTGTTTAATGTACGAGTTCATCCAAGGTGCCGGAGGCCTGGTCACTCGACGCGTAATTACTGAAGCATGTTTATCAAGCAACTGATTAATCATGTTAAAAGTTGATAATTTTCCGTACATAGTTTCTGTGTTATTTATCAAGTGCCATGGTATGGCTGCTGCGTCAGCTTTCAGTTGGGTTTCGTCAATTTGCTTAGAGTTATGGTATGTTACTAATTTCGGGATAAATTTAGGAACGCGCAATAAATAACATAAATATACATCATATCATGATGTGGTATTTCCGGCACTTCATACTGTCCGTGATCTATGACCTTGTTATGATCTCCTACCCAGATATGATCAATTAAAGTATGCGAATATGCAGTATGATGTGTTGGCTCTAGTTCACATTCAGTTATATTATAAGAAGAAAACATATTCGTCAACTGAGTTGATTAATTTGAACTCTTATGTAAGTCAACACTAAAATAACCCATAATAATATGATCATAGTTCGGCATTAACAAACTTAGCTCTGCTTCAAAGGCAGCAAACTCTATTATATGTGGTGGGTTGTACACAACGGCCAGTAATAGCTTGTTCGCAGAAATATTTGCTTCCACTATGATATATTCAGGTTTTCCTCAGTAACAGCTGTCTGAACTGGCAATGATCTTATATTTTATATCATCGCGTATGAACATGCAAACTCCGCCGCTACCCTTCTTAGTTTGATCATTCCGTACAAGTGTATAACCCGTCATTTCAACTAGGCTTGAAGAAAGTGTAGGCCTTAGCCATGTTTCTGACACAAGAATGGCATATAGTGAATGAAGAGAAAACGTATTTTTAAACTTCGTAAAGTGGCTAGACAAGGACTGCGCGTTCACGTGGGCGGCCTTGAAGGTCCGAGGGTGTTTCGACAATAGCAACCCTAACGGCACCCGCTGTTGTGCCGGAGACACAGGGTCTAGGATCGTCAGGGGTGCACAGTCTAATACATGGGTCGAGATTGCGCCAAGGACTGCGCGTTCACGTGGGCGGCCTTGAAGGTCCGAGGGTGTTTCGACAATAGCGACCCTAAGGGCACCCGCTGTTGTGCTGGAGACACAGGGTCTAGGATCGTCAGGGGTGCACAGTCTAATACATAGGTCGAGATTGCGCCAAGGACTGCGCGTTCACGTGGGCGGCCTTGAAGGTCCGAGGGTGTTTCGACAATAGCAACCCTAACGTCACCCGCTGTTGTGCCGGAGACACAGGGTCTAGGATCGTCAGGGGTGCACAATCTAATACATGGGTTGAGATTGCGTGTAGCTGGCTGGAAAGGGCTGATATTAGGCTCGCTAACATTACATTATGATTAGACACAGACATAAAATACCGAGGGCAAAACTATGCACATGCTTTTAGCGTTGAATTATGTACCAAGCCCTCTTAATATAGGATGCACATGCATGTATTCTAGTTCTGCATTTCCTCTTCTTAAGAAGCGAAAGAAGTAGCAGAACTTCTTCGTCATTGGACGTAATGTTGCCAATTACGCTGGCTGACGTTTAGGCGATCTTTCACCTATGCTAAAGCCACAGTTGGCAGCAAGACAGGTCACCTGGCCCAATCACCACAGTCAGTCACTTCATGTGAATGAGGTCTAAATCATGCGCTAAACATGGAGTGGACACGTGCTAACACTGCACCAAGGAAATGACAAAAAGATACAAAAGCTTCGGCTTAGGACTGCATAGCGCAGCAGTGTACATCCATCCGGCTTACAAATAAAGGAATCACCAAGACACTGCTCTGCTAGTCAGGAATATATCACAGCTGTAAAAGTGACAAGCAGTACAGATACCTAGAATTTACTTACTGTAATATGACGAAATCTATTATGACAAAATTATAGTTCACAGACTGATGAATAAATAGTAAATCAATGCACTGTATGACAATAAACAAATTAATAAGACCTATAAATTTGAAATAAAAATAACAATTTTTAATATACTCTAGGAAAGTAAAGTAGTAGGATATTTGATACGGCACAGTACGAACTCCAAGCGACATTTAATTTTGTTCAGTTAAAATTTCCCTCATGGCGTGTGTCAGACCCACCCCGATACGACGCGAAATAGTCGTCGGGCTGTTGAGGCTGTGTTTTCGTTGGACTGACATCTCTGTAACCCTGATTTCCGTTGGTCGCTGCTTAAATTCTGTCGTGCTAGGGTTGTCGTGTTCGGGTTATTGTGATTCCAGCAGGACTCCTCTATGAACTATTTACAATGACGAATAGTTACGGCATGTGCTGGGGTTAATAATAAGGTATGAAGTAGTAAGGGGATTAAAAAGACATTCAAATTTTTCATGTAGAAGTACTAAGCAGAGTGCCGTACTTACTTCTGGGACTTGACTAAAAATGTCATCGCAGCGATT
>PNEQ01023467.1:0-13191 GCA_003012365.1 Medauroidea extradentata
GCACTTTCCTACCAATGGATGGTCGTTTTCTGGGTCCGAGGCACATATTACGTCCACTCGACGTCGCGGGGGCGGCGTCTAGGCGCCGCTACCTCGTCGCGCACGTGGGCGGGTGTGTTCCAATATGCGCAAGCCGCTGGGCTTGATGCGCACGACGGGCTCAGATCAGGGGAGGTCAGGGACGACCCGCGTCAAAATAATCCGTGACACATATTGTAAAAGCATTGCAGAATTCAAAACTAATATATCTGGTCAATCTACACTACCTATACATAAACACGTATATTTCACTAGTCGAAATTTTATTAAGAACGATATGTGCTGTGCCATTATGTAACGAACTAACGAGAAAATTTAATAGTAAAATTCCGCATAAAAACGTCGGAAATATGTGTAAGAATATTTTGTACAAATAGAGGTTTCTATACCAAAATATTACAGGATTAACTGTCTTGATGTAGAACGAATTTAACGTTATAGAATGTGCAGAACAAATGCACTTATAAAATAAGATAACTGCATTATTTTCTTCATGTACAATTAAAAACTGACAAATTTAAAGAACAAAAAAAATTTTTGCACCAGGCAAGACTTGAACCCACAACTTTCAGATTACTGTGCCAGTACCCTACCCCTGAGCTACCGAGACACTTGTAAATAACAGTGGATATATAATATATACAAATGAAAGTTGATAGTAAATGTATAACGTATTTTACACAAATCGTATATTTACAGTTTCATATACCTAATAGCAATAATTCCCATCTTATTAGGCTTGATAAAATATTATTGCTGTACGTAAATGTCTTATACGGTACACTAAACACGCAATACGTGATTTTTTGCTCACAAAGTTCGAATTTGACCGTTTTAAATTAAGTAACTAATGCTTATTACTAAATGAATTATTAGTGTAGACGTATAATAAGTTTTTAGTGTAAAATATCCGTTATATTCCATAAGCTGCGTATATAAAACAGACGTCGTCTTATATTGTAATGGTCCGCCATGTTAATTTTCGACTTAGCCCATCGTAAAACCTACCCTTGGTCCGGACTAAAAGTTAGACCGGACTAACGCACGATGATCCTCGGACTAGCGTTAGTCCGCGTCTATGAATAAGACAAAAATTTGTCCAACGATAATCCCGCACTAGTCCGGGTCAAAAACGACTATGAATAAGCCCCGTTATTGTCTTATCAGGAATAGAATTGGACTGTATAAAGGAAAATACTTCTTCACTAATATGTTTATTGGAAAATAAACTACTTTCACTATTTTTTTTACATGTACAACATAGTAAATTGTAGAAATAAATTTAATTGTGCACCAGTTTACGATGAAAAAATATTTAATTTTAAAATAACTGAAGTTTCGTCCATATTTCACATAAATACAGTTTGTTTTGGTTTCAGATTTGTTCGAAACAAAACAGGAAATAAAAGTAAAGGTAAACATCCTGTGAACAAACCCTGTAACCGTCCTCCTGCCTCGGTTGCCAGAAACGTGCAAGCACCTTCAGCCTGGTTGCAGCATGTTTGCAAACATCCTTGTAAACAGGAGCGCTAAAATGCTCTGTTTACAGGTACCGCTACCAATTCAACCGCTAAAATACGCCTAAGGTTAATTCTACTACAGGTTAGAAAGATCAATGTTATAAGTTTGGCACAGGGAAAATTTCTGCCACTTGAGCGCTGGTATCGCTAATGCACCAAATTGATCAATCACAGAACTTTCCTGAATTTTAAGTTACATTAAGTTGACAATTTAAAAGGCGAAATTGGTTTCTTTTTACTTGAAAATTAAATTAAATGACAAATATAATTTACAAGTTCATTTAAATTTAATTTTAATACGGTTTCGTACTTATCTGGTCTCTTAGCGACCAAAGCGAAACTAGTGGCAGAAATTTTCCCTGTGCGAAGGTCTCCTATAAGCAAACGTATTTTCGTTCTAACCTTTGGTAGAATTAACCTTAATCCGGATCACGGTCTAATAGGTAGAGGCCTTGACACTGCGTATGCTCTCCAGCAAGAGAAAGTGACCCCTTCATGTCGCCGAGCGCTAGTAGTCATTTGGTGGACGATTTGTCTTGTTTACATCTCGCGTTTTAACATTTTTGCAATTATTTACATAAAATAATGTTAATAATGTAAGCTGATATATTATATACATGTTCCGTGTCCATAAATGCATTGGCATGTGTGGAACTGTTTATAAAAGTAGTCTGAAGAAATCTATTGTGTATTATTATTTTAGTGAACACATTCGCACAAAAACTATCATTTTGTGCCCTACAAAATTTTAGAATCGTTGCAATGTGCATCTACATTTAAAATATTTAAAAACTAAATTTTACTGTTGTAAAAAAATGTGTTCCAATACAAAATTACGTTCCCATTTTTTTCTTCCATATAATACTCGTAATTCCGGTAACAACTTCACATTGTAAGCTAAGCCAAATACAAAAACAAGACAAATCTTCCACCAAGTTACTACTAGCGCTCGGCGACAAGAAGGGAGTCACATTTTATTCCTCAGTGTCAAGACCTCTACCTTCATAGACCGTGATCCGGATTAAATCGATTATGGCAAAGATATTTTCACTTACAAGCGAGAACAGGGGACAGGCCAAAGTTGCCAACATGGTGATTTCGCCACCAGAGATCTGATTTCCAAAATTGGTGGCCAACAATTTTCATTTTGGACAAGTCGAAAAGTTAGTGATTTCTGCGAAATCTGGTGAATTTTCATAAATCTGGAAAAACTATTTTTTTCCCTTTAAAGTAACTATTCTGCAATTTTAGAAGTGATTTTTGTAAATGACATTAGTGATGTTTCATAAATCTATTTTGGTGCCACTGGGGGGCATCCTAAAAAAATAAAAAGGCAGCATTTTGTGATGCGTTCTCATTTCACCAGTTTTTATCAGTTATCGACACCTTTCGTGAACAATGCCTGCTCGGTGATTGGGCTGCGGCATAGCCAGTCGCTACCGACTCGACGCCAATCACTCAATCAGTCTATCACGCACGCCATTCTATTTTAGTGCAGTGAGTGCGGGACAAATAAAAGTAGCTTCGGTGTTTCTGTTAAGCATTTTCTTGGATATTAATGTAAACAAATCCAAGATGAACACTTTAAATCGTGGGTTCGTGGCTAATGAAAATGCCAGATTCGAATGCGTGTGTTTAGCATGGCAAATGTGATTAAAAATGAAAAACGCAACAGAATGAAAATTGATACTCTTCATGCAATTTTACGTGTGAAATTTTGTTTGCAAAGAGAAAAGAGGTGTTGTTAAGAAGAAATTATTTAAATAAATAGGAACAGTTCAAGCATACCAATCTGAATGCGAGGCTTCAACGTCCTAAGACACTGAATAGGACAAGGATGGCGACGACATTGGAAGATTAAGTAAGTCACAATCTTACTTCACATAAATAGATACCTGTATTGACTGTGTAGGATGATATGACGTAATTTTTGTGTGAGCCGTGAGTCTGACATGGTTTTGAACAATATTGTTTTCAACATTATAATGGAAATCACACGCATTTTCACGTAAATACCGCAGTAAATAACATTTTCTATGAGTGCTAAGCTATGTTTTTCTATTTTTCTTTTAGCAATTCTGAAGAGCTGTGATTTTTACTGATCGATCAGGTGACCTTTTCCAAAAAATGTTGGCAACTCTCAGTGGCGGCCGGTCAATGTTTTGAGCTCAGTGCTCTGAATATAGTGTCCTCCACCCCCTCCCCCGCTAAATCGCTATACTTTCTTCTTTCCCTGTTAATAATCATATTTTTAACTCAAATGTATAGGACTTTTGCTTTACATGTATTGAGAAATTGCACTGCATTTCATGGCAAGCAGTAATGTAGCCAATAAAGTGTGTTATAAAAAAAATTTCAACTTAAAGATGTTATCTACAATGTATAGGTACTCGTTAAATACACAAGCAATGAATACCACTAACGGAAAGTTAGTATCCTACAATCTCAGTTTCTGTACATTTGTTCTTACTGCGTTCCTCTCTGTGTTTCCTCACGATTAATGTGGACCCGACTCGTAGATAAAATGCCAACAATATCGCACGTGAGACGTCTTAAGACTACATTAGAGTTCAGCTTGTCTAAATGCAGACGCAATTTTATAACACGCGCGAAGTAGGCCTACGCATATCTTCAGACCCGCATCGGCATATTATCATTTTGATACGGTTAAATAAATACTGTAGGCCTATTCCGCAAACTATAAGTTAATAACTCCTTCAATTACGAAAACTAGACGTTTCATGTGCTTGTCCACTCTGCGCAGCTCTTTTTATTATCAGCTAGGCCTTAGATCTACGATATTTGTGATTACATTTACGAAACACGTAAATAAATGTGTGCAGTTCGTACCACATCCATTCGGAAAACAAACTTGCCACTAATAAATCACGGACACAAACCTTACAATAAGTTTCCATCTATGCTCAAGCAACACAGAATTTTCACAAAAATGAATCAGTATTGTAAAATTCGACTTGCCAAATTATCCCATCATAAAGCGTCGGTAATGTATCCATTGGACCAAAGGCTAATAACATAGATTATACTGCAGTTCGTTATTTATGCATAGTATCATGTCACTGACGCCCACAACTTACAATAATAATATATATAATAACGTACTATTCATAAAAGTTATTCTAAGTCAGCTACACATCCATGCGACACCGAAAATTACTTTGTTTACAAGTCTGCAGTGTACGAACACGTGCGCGACGCGAGCGGCCATCATTGTCCACGCGCTGACGTAACTGTTGCGCGCTTGCGCAGTAGATAGCAGGGCTACTCTGCTCATTGCACGGAGCAGGTGTTGATAAAGGCGAGGTTCCCGCATCTCTCTACGCCTCTGGCAAGGACAGGGGGTAGGAAAGAGGAGTGACAACCGTGCGCTAGTCCGTGGGAGCACCGAGCCAGGTTTACACCATAGTAAAGGGCAGCTTACACGAGCGAAATTACTTGAGAAAATTCCGTTCGCCTATAAAACTTAGCGCAAAGCAGTCAATCTCTTATAAAGAAAGGTTAGAAGGATAAATTGTGTCACATTACCTGAAATTTAATAAAACTAAGTACACAATAACTTTGTAAAAGTTTACTCAGTGCTACAGCACGAGAGCACGGCCTTACGCACCGCCACTGGCAACTCTGCACGGGACTTCCTCGGACAAGGTGCATGGTATTGTAGCATAGGCTTAATAAAGGCTTCCGTACATACATAAATCGTTGACGCACTTGCATTCAAATATCAAAACACTTGATTTCACAAAAATGCACAATTTAATTTAGAAGTGTCTATTCAATGTTGAATATCTGTAAGATTACGGGTACGTTTTTCATACATATAATACGTTGTATACGAATTTTTTTGTTTTTAAGCATACGTTAAAAGCAATCCATTTTCCAAGTTCACACCAACAACCTTTAAATTACAGGATTCAGCACACAGTTAATGAACTATTTAGGTCTCTACTCTTTCCTAATAAATATTTACTCACCTTACCTTCACTTTCACTGGAAACAAATATGATAAACAGTATTCGCTGGAAAGCCAAACATCATCTGTTATACATTAAAGGGCAAGGGCACGGTTTACCGCAATTTTCATCACCATTTTTTTGTGTTTTATTTGTACCAGATATTTTTTTCTTATTTTAGACACAAAATGTGACCAAATTTTGCTCTTATGAAATTTTTATATATCTCATTGTTTTCGAGTAATGGCTTGTTAAAGTCATATTTTGCATGCTTCCGTTTTAACGGCTACACTTAAACCGACTTATATACCAAACTCAAAAAAATCTCAATGGATAATGACATTGCAGGCTACAATGACATGCTCATAAAATAAAGATTAAAAATTATTTGAATTTAAAAAAATTACTGAAACTGAAAATTAAATTTTTAAAAATTCAATAATGTTTTAAAAATACAAATAATTATTTAAAAATACAAATATTTTTATTATTTATTTATGAGCATGTCATTGTAGCCTGCAATGTCTTTATCCACTGTGATTTTTTTGAGTTTGGTTTATAAGTTGGTTTTAGTGTAGTCGTTAAAACGGAAACATGCAAAATATGACTTTAACAAGCCATTACGCGAAAACTATGAGAGATAAAAAAATTTCATAAAAGCCAAATTTAGTCACATTTTGTGTCTTAAATAAAAGAAAAAATAATGTGGTACAAGTAAAAAATAAAATAATGATGATAATTGCGGTAGACCGCGCCCTTAAGTAAACAAAAGGACGTTATGACGTATCGGATCAGTCCGTTTCCCATTTACCTATCTCTGCCCTTTCCTATTCCAATGGCCCACATTCCGTTACTGCTGAAATCACTGAGATTACTGAGTTTACTGCCAGTAGTAGCGGGACAGTTTCAGTGTTACATGGAAATCGTGTTTGTCTCAGTGAGAAAAGTTTCAGAACGATCGGCAATGCAGTAATAAAAGAGTTTGTAAATATAAACAACAGATTGAATCAGCTGATAAAAGAGAACCAATTTGGCATGAAACCCAATTTATTAAATCGTATTTTACCTGAAAACGCAGGTAGTTTATGAGTGAACACACACATACACGCATACATATAGTTACATTAACCTTGTGTTACTTTAGTTAGATTGTTGTACATGTCTCACTGTCACAAAAGTCCTGTAATTATATAACCTAACCTACGTAACATCCACAAATTCTTCGGTCGTTTTTAAAACTCCCGCCATCACTTATTTCACTGACACTACACAACCTCTGCAGCTCCAGTAGTCTCAGTAGGCCCTACTCGTCTAGCCTCGCACAGGGTGCTTACACAAAAGCTCGCAAAAACAACTGGTAGTCATCTCAGCAGTTTCGGAACAATAATCAAATATTATTCCTTATTTTTTATTATTATTACTATTCTCCATTCACTCTAAGTTGAGTTTTAGTATAAACAAAGCAAATTATAAACAAACATCTTCATTGGCTGCCGACCGCTGTACACTGTGACCTTGCATAAGAATTAGATCTTTGTTATCTGTCGTGTACATATAAATTTACCACTCCATCACTTAATAAGAGAGTTTTATTAAAAAATATCAAAAATATACAGACGTTGCAAACACAATCTACTACTCTATTTGTTTAATACTGTAATTATGGTAAGCGGACGACACGTCCGTACAGTTGAATCACGAGTTATTTAACGACTGATGTTCTGTTAAACGTATGAGTTTCTTGGTACACTTGCCAGTATTTAGAGATGTACGATACTCTGAAAATACCAAAAGTTTAGTTCAGTAATAATAACAACAGTAAAAATAAGTCAGAAATATCACAATCAAATATGTTATATTTTTTTAAAAGTATTTTTGGACATTAACGCATCAATATTGTGGCTAATGCTAATAGTTTCTTAGGGCGCCTTCAGCGCTGCAGAAGCGCTTTACGCTGCACACATCCAGCTGCCATCGCTGGCCACTGCTGCGCTGCAGCGCTTCCACAGCGGTTGCAGCGAAAAAATACTCGCTGCGAGTGCGAGTCCGCTGCAAGCAGACGATTGTTTTGATTTGAAATGGCAAAATGGCAATGTCTGTAAATAATCAAATGTTTTGTTGAAGTGGAGCGAAATATTTTGGGATGTAAAACTCAACAGTTTAATACTGAATGTGTTGAAGTTGTTCTCCATCTGTGCTAATAATACCTTCTTATCGTAGTCTTATTAAATGTTACCAATGAGAGTAAAATGGATGGGCAAACTTGTGGCTAGTGTAGAAATCCGTGCGGAAATATTCGTAAACGAGAAATTGATGTACTGAGTGACGCTGACAGTATATAGGGATAAACAAATTTTATTTTCAGGCATCGTGCATGATAATAGATGATCCATACAATAATAAATTCCGCGTCTATGTACGAGACTAAATAAATAAGAAACTCGTAGTTTCGATTTGTAAACATGCTTTTAAAATCTTCAGTACTCGTAGATCGCAAATTCATTAGTTTTCTGCGTATTTCAAAATTGTTCAAAGGTTTACAAGGCTTCATTTAAAGCCTGTGTTCTGAATGTAGAGGACAATGATGGACTATGTTGACTGTTTTGGTTATAGCCTAATACAATAGTAAGCCTACTGTGGTCAACTGAATAAAATAAAACTGTATAGATACAGGCTTACAACTGGGCATTCATCGAGTGGCAAGCACCTCTTGGAATACTTACTTACTCCACCTCACATTCCAGACATTCCCTGAACTACCACACCCTCATCACTGTCACCAATTCCCTCTAAAACATTACACTCCCAGACCATTCTGTCTCTCATACACTGTCCTTCAAACCCCAAGAAACTTTCTGCTACTCGTATCTCTATCCCTGTACAACAACCTAGTTAAGTAACCTTTCCCACCCTCCCACTCCATTCACCCCTTTATACAGCCCGACCATCCTTTATAATCTTCTGTCCTTCAGAAGGCTCAACCCAACTCCTTTAACAGTATAAATAGTCTGAATTCCTTTTCATACTCAACCTCGCCTTTATTTATTTTTTACATTGCTACCGGTCTTTGCACCTTTTCCCATGCCCTCATCTCCTCTTCCATGTATGAGTACTAGACTGAAGCAGCATACTTCAATAATTGCCTAACTATTGTCCTATAAAGCCTTCTCCTTCACTTCCCCACCGACTTCCTTAAGATTTTATCCAGCGTAACTAAGGCTCTTTTCCCCTTTGATATTGCTCTCTGCTTTCATATTCTGCACCAGAATCATCACCCTCCAAGTACTTGTATTCTGAAGCTTTCCCTATCTCCTGCCATTTGTACATGCCTTAATATCTTGCTCTCTTCCTTGTGGACCTACTATGTCTTCCAAATATTTATTTTCATTTTGTTCTTCTCTGTCCACCCACTCGCTCAATATCCTCCTGTAACTGATTCTGCCCTCCCTATACACTATCATATGCAAACAGCCTTAATTTAGGAGTCACCATTGCCACCAGAACACTCACTGTAATGTAAAAAAAAAAAAAAAAATGTGCCCAGCACGATAACGTATGGAACTCTTAACGTAACCTCCCCTTCCTCCGATAAGGAGTCCCCTGCTTTTACACTCTCGTATTCGTTCCTTCAGAGGGTGTGATACATAATTCAATGCTAAAATCAATAATCTATGACTGTAGGTTTCGTAAAGTCAATTTGCGAAAATTAAGCAGTAGCAATCCTAGACAATAGTTTTAGCCAACGTTTTCAACAACATTGTTTCCAGTGTTACGAACTTCTGAGGCACAATCTCTGATGCCGGAACCTAGTGCATTTAATTGCGGCACAAGAGGTCACGCGTAATGAGTTAGTAATTCTGGATAAATATTTACTCATAAAGTTGGATACCATTATCTGGGATTGTCATTGAGTATTTTATCCATACTGGCTTCGAAAAAAGCGTAGAAATCAATTGAAGTTTTTAGCGTTTATTTATCTACCTCACACTCTTCAGGAAGTACATTGAACCAACCAGCCCTTTGCTGTCCAGTTGAGCATTCAGTTTCCATATCAGTATTCCAAGAGGTAACATATCGAAGGTCTTTTCAAAATACATAAAGCAGGAAATCCCTTGCTTCCCCTCGTCGACCACCTGCACCTCTCTTAAAACTGTGCTAGTAGGTACTCTTGTAGGTGCACATTACAGTGATCAACACAGAGGCTATTTTGTATTTCAGTTTTTAAGTATAACTAAGTTTACAGCTCTATTGCTATTTTGTGTGAAATAAATATTAACCCACTTCGTACTTTCCTTGTGGTAAAAAAAAATATATTCTAAAATTTATTAAAATTTTTTTTTTACAAGTCAAATGTTATCTGGCAACTCACAACACAGTTAAGTAGAGTTGACAGCATAAACAATAATCTACCTGCATAATTTGGCAAAACATGAACGTGGAAAATGAAGAATTTGAACTAGGCAACTAATAAAAATAACTTGACACTTGCAATTGCATAAACACCTTGTGGTAATTTCATCCTACCCCATCACTTACTTCTCAGTCCCTTCCTAAAATTTCTAACCTGCTTCACTATAAACAAATCAACAGTTAAATTCCACTCCTTCACCTACATCCAATGCATAAACTGCCAACACCGTTCCACTTTTCTCCAAACACAAATTTCCATGACAAAGCTGAAAAAAAAAGGAAAATTATTCTGTAACGTTTCAGCTTAACGTATGGAAGGTACTGAGTTTAAACATTGAAATCTATAACCAAATAAACCATCATTCGAAAAACCCACCAACATAACATTCAATTTGCAATTAGGCTGACGCCAGGTAGCAGTTGTCTTCCATAGCTTCGTCTCAAGGGTCCCAACCTATGTAATGCCCTCTCTCACCAGCATGCACTGTCTTCCTCTCTCCATCCTCCAAACCCTCTGGAACATCAGAATTGTTCCTTCTACTTCTGCCTACATTCCTTTAGTCAACCTCACCTTCAACTTACCCCACCCTTCTCCATCCTCATTTAATACTCTACAGAGTCTGACGAGTCTCTCAACCCTTGTCCTTTCCTTCAGGGAATGGCAGCCCATCTCCTTCAGAGATGGCCTAAAATTAGCTTCAGCTTCATCTTCTCTGACCTCCTTTCATCTCCACCTGCCCTTAACCCTTTCTAGTTCTCTCACCTCCACTTCCATGTTTGGGTCCCATAACGATGCAGCACATTCTAGCATTAGATCAACCATAGTGCCATACGTCTTCTCCTTCACCTCAGGGTTGACTCTGTACAGAACCCTTTCCTACATACCCAGAACCATCCTCCCGTTATAAACTTCTCTCTGCACTTGTTTCCACCCAAGATCTCCTTGTAACACCACCCCTATCTCTTGATCTTCCCAATTTTAATACTTCCTAACTCCTCTTCTTTCTCTTTGTAAATCTTACTACCTTTGTCTTTTTCAAATTAATCTTCATTTTGTTTCTGATGGTCCACCTTATTTGCTCCATATCCTCCTATAACGTAACTGTTGCACCAGCAAAATGCGTTCCTCAAGTTTTTAATTTTTCACTCTGACCAATATTGTACTTACCTGTTATTTTGAAATTGTCAAAAAAGGAATTATTTTACCAAACCAACTTTGAGTAGTTCTAGGGCACACAACATGCCACTCACCAGATAGCCAGCAGGAAACATTTGTACGCCAAGGTGCTTCAACCAACAAGTATAATTTAATTTGACAAGAGTATTACAGTGGACTGCTGAATACCTCAGTAGAATTAAAGATTTCTGTACATTAGTTTTTGTTTGGTATGCCTACAATGCCTTTGTACGGTATGGTAGGTTGTTTTCAACAGAACAGTTGAAAATCAGTTCCAGTGATGTTAAAAATCATGCACAGCTAGCCCATAAACAGTTCACATTGTAATTGACACTGAAAGTTAACAGAACTTTATTTTGTAACATCACACAAGCATCATATGTGTTATAAACGTCAGCCTGACAGTTAACTGCTGCACTACACACTTGGCTGAATGTGTGTATCTACATTATTGTTGGTAATGTATTACTCTCACTGGAACACTATTATTTATTTTTGCTCACTAATGAAATGTGTGTACCAGTTACACATTCTTGCATGTGATTTAGCACTGTTTTTTCTTGAGAAAGTAATACATTATGGTGTACATGTATTATAGTTAGAGATGGTATATCGCGCAAGTGTTTTGTGCCAACATACCCTTGACGACACTGTAGCTTCTTGCAACATATATGATTCAGTGATATACTCCTGACTCTGCGTAGCTGTCAGCAGACCAATAATAGGCATAAAATATTGCGATATCAAGATTTTTATTGGCCAGTAATCTTCTGGTAAGCTGAACATGTGCTGAAATCCAGCAAACAGTCAAGTTTTCCCATGATAAACCATCATCTCTAATTATGGTATCTTTACAGCTGTGTAGTTTGTGGAATGTAGATACAATGACACAATCCACAAGAACATTACAGATCAAGTTTCACAATCAACACAGATAATATTTTAAAGCATTTATTGAAAACAAACTGTAAAAATTAAATACAACTCAAATATAGTACAAACAATATGCACACAAAACTGCTCTTTTTAAAATGTTCAAAACTGTGCAAAATTATGCCAACATTTAGTCATGAAGTGGATAGGTAGTTCAATTATGTGTTATGTTTATTTATATCACACATGTGTTCAAAATGAACTAGAAAACCATTGTCAGTACTATGCCCTAGGCCAGTCAAATTAATTTTTTTAGCATAATCTTCAAAACAAGTTAATTATCAAATAGGTGTACATCATATTTCCAAGAAGTAATAGTTTTATATTTCTGTAACAGTTTGGTAAAGTCCACTCTTCCAAATGTCATGTGTCACTACAAAACAAAGTGATTGCATGTGTTGCAAACATTATACGTAATGGTAATAATAACTTATTGGTTTTTAAGCCCAACCACAATCTCAACTGTATCATATCACTGAAATCTTGTCTGTCACTGTAACAATATAGTAATTCATTTGCAGACTTGCTCAATTAATACAATAAGCTACTTGACTAGTTTTTACATAAAATAAAAAAATATATATTATAACATGAAGTAAGCTACAGTAAGAGTGAGGTTCAAGAGAAAGAATAATTCTCGCATAGCTTGAGGGGAGGTAGGTTTGTAGGGGAGGTGTCTAGCGATAGCCAAGAAGGGGGAGAAAATGTGTGAGGGAGGGTATGGTAGGTAATAATATCCGAGCTGCTGAAAATGTAGGTAGGTATATGCACTCAAAGACGCTGCAATCATGACAGTCACAGTTGCATAGACATACTGACATTGTATGTATGTAAGATCAGATCATGTGGTGTTACAGAGAAATGTGTAATGAAAAGAAGCTTTATGTTACCCTTCTAGTAAAATTGTTTTGTTACCTACCTCATCTTTGTTATTTTAAGATAAATGAAGAAAAAACTAGGAACTACATTTTACTTCAACCAATGTGTGAATGAATTGTTCACAAATCACAACACAGAAAAATAATGATTAGCATAACTGGAAATATTATGATAGTTATTGCAATGAAAACACAGAACAATTTAAGAGAATTGTGGTACAACAATTGGTTCGTTATAACATTTAATCACACTGACTTTGTCA
>PNEQ01023468.1:0-13192 GCA_003012365.1 Medauroidea extradentata
TTCGTTAGAAGACAACGACCCGTTGTATTCCCCCCCCCCCCCCCGAGGGGCGAGACCTTATATGGGGAAGGGGGGAATACAATGCAACTTTCCAGGAATTATTCCCAGCAGTATTATTATTATATACTGGCTGTCTTTTTTTTCTTCTTCCTTAGAAAGTGTTCCCGCAACAGATCAGCTAACTCTTCGCGAAAGAATTTTTCGAAAGCAACGTTAAAATTTGAGCTGAGCACTTGGAGTTCAAATCCTTGTCAGATGTTTAACATATTTTAATGTTTAAAAAAATAATATTTAATAATACATATCATAACATATAAAGCAGTTTTATTGTCAACATTAACGTAAAACAATAACGTGACATTTTAAATGTAATGCTAGCATGCCTACCAGAATCAGATTAAGATATCTGATTTACCAAAACTAATTTTTCTGGCAAATATACATAAAATTATATTTAGCAGCACTACATGCATCGAAGTAGCTATCATAAACTTAAAAGAAAATAATTACGAAGTGCAATAGTATAGGTAGTAATTTTACAAACTGTACTAAATTTTAGAACTTCGAATGGTAAGAAGTTTATTACAATTTATAAGAATACCTCTCGCTGCACAGCTAAAATTACTTGTATGTGTTTAAGTGTTACATAAGCCAGCTGACTGAAATATGTAGTTCATCAACCCACAGTAGTCTCGTTCACGATCGACATGGTTTAAATAACATAACTAATAGGCAGTATACAATCGAAATGAATGTATAAGGAAAAAAAAACTGTTTTATGACCAATCAGAAAATATTCAAACGAGAAAGAAATGGACGACAAATTTCTGAAAATAGAACTTAGGTAGGGTTTTTCGAATGCTCGCTTTTTCCCGAACCACCTATAAAAAGGCTGTTCAGTGATTTAAATTGGCAGATCCATTATGAAAGAGGATTCGATCCCAACCTGTCCGGTTTTTTCCCCCTAGAAAGGACGCGATTAAGCTCGAGGGACCGCGGGCCTCTAAAAGGATTCTCTTTGCGTTTCAGCCATGGTTCTCATTACGAGATAGTAAGGTATCAGTCCATCGCCAAACCCCAACTTAGAGGCCCAGAGATGAATGTCGAATGACATGAAGTGAGACTCCACTAACACAGTAGCGACGGAATGCAAAGTCGAGAGAAACGGGAGTTTCCAAGAAAACCTGCCAGCCAACCGCAACGCATGAACCACAGTACTGCAACCGAGCCGGCTGATCTGGTAGCTAAATTGACTGTACTATGCGACGTACTGTAGACAGCGATGCATTTAGTCTTGCAGCAATTCGCCGTGTACTGATGCGTGGGTTGTCAACCACGCAGTTGGAAACGTATTTAAGGGCGCCGTCTACCCGCGCTCAAAAGCGACGGAGCAGTAAGGTCGACCTTAAAGCGCGCATCAAATGGCGCGTCGCCTCAACGAGCCAAGCGCTGAACTAGCGTGAAAGGTTCCCGCTGAACCGTTTTTACTATGGGACTTTCAGCGACAACACTATCATTTTATCGTACGCGACGAAAGGGAAAGAATCGCTCTACAGGTCTATAATATTCAGAATATCGTGAAAATGATTACTCTTACATAAAAATCAGCGTCAAAAGTCCCGATTCGGTCACTTTCACACTCAAAAAAAATACTTGTTAGGAACGATAACAGTTAATCGCAAAATTATAGACCTGTACTAAGATCCTTAAATGCTTTTCGTAGCCTAACCGCGTGACAACATGTTGAATGGTTTTCGAATGAAATCAGGATTGTTAAAGGTCTGCGCGCCTCTTCACGGTTCTAGTAGACGGCGCCCTTAATAGACAGCCGGCGTATTATGCGTGCACTTCCAGTCTTATGCGAGCGACGATTAACAGCAATGAACGTGTGTGCGTTTGGCAATCGTCTCGTTGGGTATTTTTCCTGCATATCTCCTTCGCGCAGCAGCTGGCTGCATTTCACAATGTTTCTTCATATGTTAAAATAATGTCACAAAGTTCCTCGTTACTCCACTCCTGAATGGTTAATGTGTGTCACTTCCGAAGTGTGTAGGTAAGCAGAAGTTCCAAATAAGTAATAATTTTGTGACATGACCAAAATGTTATTAACAGTACGCACATATTATACATCACCCTACTTCTTATCACTGGACAGATGTAATGTTTTTAGAGTTTTTACTAACTAATTTTATAGAAGGTTTCACATTCATAGTATTTAAGCATTTTCCGAATTCGTTTCCTCGTGGTCACAAGATTGCTCTCAAAGGTGATATGTTCAAGAAAAAAGTAAACAAATATTATATTTCTTGTCGACTCTACATTTTAACAATATACCTTAACTTATTTTCAAAGTACAATCGTTACTATCTGAATTAATGAATCAGTAGCAAATTTATGTAAATGTTTGCAGAAATATTGTTACTATTAATTATTCATTGTTTACATAACAAGAAATAAATTTTGTAACATCACGTCTAACATTACTTTCGCCAGTAATGGGATGTCTGTTTTGCGTCCATAGCGATACAGGCTCAACTAACTGTCAATGGGATTACTTGGAATTGGGATTCCGTAAAACGTAACACACATTGCCATAGATTCGTGTGTTTTATATATACCACAGTTTTCCTCATCACAAAATGCAGCCACTTTACAGTGCTATGTAACCTACTTAAACACCATCTGACTTGCAATTCTTCTATTAAAAGAGCAACCGAAATAGCATCATTTTGACACGCCTATTTGTTTGGTAACCCGCCTTGCAAGACAGTTATACGGCCTGCATGTGTTTCAGGCGATACATTTTTTGTATTGTACAGTAAACGGCAAAAATTGGACATGTTATTTTCACGAAAATGATTCACACTAGCCATTTTCGACAAAACGACCTGCTTTATTACACTTTTGCAGCTGGTCAACGTGCAGTAGTGCAATAACAAAGACGTGTTCCAGAGTTACAAGCCAAAACAAGATCTTGTACCCCATTTAAACAATGATGGGCCGGTGATATTAACAAACTAAATTTCTGAGAATGAAGAACAGTCATTGTTGATACAGTGCTAAGAGTATCGCTGATTAATATGTAGTAGTTTTTGAGATATTATTTAATTTCTTTAATTCGAAAATCTATTTTCAGGACAGCATTATTCTCACTAAGTTATATACACTTTGGGGACAAATTAAAACACGTTTTCCTCATAATTTACTGTCAGTTGTAACCACACTAAATTAACACACTGCCCTGACTCACAGTGAGTGAGTGAGAGAGTGCGCGTGTGTGTACACGCACGTGCGTGTGTACACACAAAAAATTTAAAAAGGTGATCTTTTCCACTACATTATTCCTCCCAAGATTGCATCAACTTACAATATCTGCAAGAAATACATTATTTACAAAAAGATCTTCCATTTACTCCAATAAATAAAAAACTCTGATGGTTCAAAAAATTCTTAACTCTTTAACTACTCTAATACAAAGAAAAATATGTGTATTGCATCACATAAAGCCTAAACAATATTTATTGTTCACTATGATACTAAAATTCATACATAGTGTATTAAATTTGATCAATATTTATGGTTGAAATTACACATCATACTCAACACGGGAATTCAAAAGGCACTTTTATAAATTGATGAATATTTTCGGTTTTGGTAAAAGGTAGGAAAATATAAGAAATAGGGTGAATATACACATGGTAAGAAAATTGAGAAACTATCTAAACCAGAACAATTTTACTGAATCATTGGTTACTGTTCACGTGATAAAAAAGTAAACCTTCAACAAACCAATTTATGTTGGAATGAGCATACTTAACTTATCAAAACCTATAATATGGAACGTGATTTTGTTTACAATTTAATAAAAATGAAATAACGACGATATTAAGTTGTATCTAGATAGCAATATGCAAATGTATATTATATAAAATCTTATTTTTACGAAATGAAACCAATGATTGATCATTTTGACACTTCTGGCTATAAAATAATGTGGACTGCAATTGATTAATAAAACCATTATTGGTAAAATGAAAGATAAATATGATAAAATAATATGAGATTTCACAGGATTAAGAATGAAAATGTACAGTCCATACCGTATAACAATTCCGTTATTTGACAGATCATAACAAAGTAGGTCAATGTAAACAAAAACATTATTGTAGTGTAGTGTATGTAATTTTATTGTAAACGAAGTAGCAAGATTGACAAGAGGGCAGAGAGGAAAAAAGAACAAGGTGGCTTTAGGATGTGGTTGTGTGAAAGTGTTGTACGTAGTAGACGTGAAATAAAAAAGTAGAACACAAAAATTATGTATCCTTCCACGCCCATGTGATTTCCAGCAGACAATCAAAACATGTCAACAGTTAAGGTATATCATGATTGCAATAACATCCAAAGTGTGTTGTGATTTTCTTTATATTATTTTTTTAGATCTCAGACAAATAATTTATTTTCAATACTAGCTGCACATTAACTTACTAGGGTTAGGTGGGAAATGTCAATGGACTTATTTCATATTACAGTAATGGGTAGCCTACTCTACAGATGTTAAGTTAGTATAATCACTCAAAATGTAATACTATTTATTGTATATTTTTCTGGGAATGCTCAAAATTGTAACAATTAATGGCATTACCAAAAATAAACATGTCTGGGCAACTTATGTTTTCTACTTGACATCTATGTAAAAAGATTCAATAATAGTACCTTATTTCGTTACAACAAACTAAAGTTGCTTTGTTACTATAGGATTAAACTCAGTGGTCACAGGAGCTTTTTTCATACAGCGAGTAGGAAACACACAAACTGGGATTCTGGCCTGGGATGGTTCCCTCTGCCAGCTTCTGTCATTGTGTCAAAGTTGTCTGACGCCATCTCTAATAACCTCGATGTCGACGAGGCGTTAAGCCCATTTACCTTACATAAACTGGGATCAGTCCCGGTGGGATTGCGTGGAATTTTCGCTGCTATGAATTCATAGACCCGTTTGAAAGGCACATTATATACCAGGGCCGTCAATTCAGATTTTTCTTGAAGGAGGGAAGGGGGCATGAATTTTTTTTTGAGCAGCAGTGACCTTGTTGCATCATATTAATTAATTAAGCATGTTTAAATTAGAAACTTTAGTAATGAAACCTCCGTTTTATGTGCTTACGTTAGTATTATGGAAATAGCAATACCCTCGGCAGGGTAGGTCCCTGATTTTTCGCATGTGTGAAATGTGGCAGGCGTTTCCGTTGTCCAGCAAGATTTTTCTTTTTTGGAAACTCCCACTTCCCCGGCACTTCGCGTTTCGTCGCTTTTCAGTCGTGGACTTCATTTCATGTAATCTATCAGGGTTTTGTATACAGACGCCTACGAGCCCCCAGTTTAGGTGTCAAGGGTGTGATGTTCTGCCATCGAATACTGTTTCCATGCGATATTTTAGGAGAATTGAGCACGACCGTCTTAGTTTTTAATATTTTCCACGTAACAAGTTTTTGAGAAGGCTAACTACCCACTTTTGTGACCTTTCGTACCCTAAATATTATTCTCCTGCTCATTTTACAGTGTTAGATAGTAATTTACATTAATATTGTGTGACACCTGCTGGGATATATTAAATATTATGCTATTTATTATTTTCGA
The DNA here is from genome assembly GCA_003012365.1 of Medauroidea extradentata. NCBI lineage: Eukaryota > Metazoa > Arthropoda > Insecta > Phasmatodea > Phasmatidae > Medauroidea > Medauroidea extradentata. The sequence goes on from PNEQ01023468.1 coordinate 5,635, forward strand.
GCAAATAGAAGACACCATCAAAGTAATTTATTATCTAGCCTTACATGCAAAAAGTATGTAAAGTAATGTAAAAAAAACGTGATACGCCTTCTTAAAAGCTTGTACAGGGAAAATTATGTAAATCAAAGCCTGCCGTGTGCCATCACCCTTACATATTTATTTTTAAATATTTATGAGTGAACTCTTAATGAATAAATTCTAGCATTTTATCCAATTTTGTCGATGAAGTCGTAAAAAGGCATTTACATAAAATTGGGAGTAAAACGTTGACTTTACGCGAGTGTGACGTGTGTAGAAAATTTTCCATTCTGCAAAAATTAAATATGTCATTTTGTTATGCAATTCTTATTTTACAGCTTAAATATTTTTTTTAATATGGGCTAGATTGTTATTATGAGAAATTTAATAAATCCCGGGGTAACAATTAAATTATAAGTAAATTTAAAATTAACACTAAAACTATGTTTTGGTATCTGCAATTCAATTCTATGATGTTGAACTTTCGATTAATGGAATATGGGCTCTTATTAAGTAAGGATTTTTTTTATATATTTTAAACACGTTACTCTAAGTTAAGTTTGTTGATCTGAATTTTTCCTTACCGGCATTGTTCTGCGTTCGTAATGATAAATAACAAGTGGTACAGAAAATCAAGAAACAGTGGTAAGACTGTTGTAATCAATTTCGTGAAGGATATTTAGTTTTTTTACTATCTGACGATATACTTGAGTGTGCATTAAAAGAATGTAAAAACCTTGAAACTGAAAGTCCGTTACAGCATACGATTATTTTTGTGACATTGTTGACAGTAAGAAATAAAATTGTTTTTAAACAATACGAAATTTAGTAATTTTCATGCCAAATACTGCTTCTACATATTGTGGTGTCAGTGAGCTATAATTGGTTAGAAAGAAAATAGTATTATTAATGTTATACTTATTCACATTTATTAATTTCGCGCTGTCGATTCGACCACAGATGTTTTGGAACTTCACGGATGGCTTAACCCACAGTAAATGAAAATATTGTGGCCGTAAATTTTTTAAATAATATTTGTTTTATTTATAATTTTTCTTTGCATTTGCCTTTATTTTAGAACTGTGATCGTGGCCTCTCATCGAAGCGGGCAACACGCAGCTCAGATATTCCCATTGTATTTTAGTACGGAGTTACATTCGCGTCCTGGTTTCAACTACGCAGCCGGTATATTGTCACTCACCCCTCCTCCCCTTTCGTGACGTTTGGTCAGCAACAATTTTCGTATAAATATATGTTTCACTATCATACTTTCATTAACGAGTAAACTTAAAGTACAAAGCATGAAATTAGGAAGTAATATGGCATACTGTTTATGTGTTTTAAATATAAAATTGGTTCAATACTTAAGTATTTCATACCGCTATAATTGGTGCCACTTACAATTTAAATTTTAATGCATGAAATATTAATATCAGTTCACGTTATTTCAGAAATTGCAACAAGGTTTCCGGATTACGTAAACTTATTTCATCGCTTTTGTGAGTCACCAATGTTTCACAACAGCTAATGCATTTTTTAAATGTGACAATAGTTTTGATCGGTTGACTGGATTCACCAAAATTGCTTAGTAATAGTTGAATGCAAGGAAAAATTACAGTGTATATATATAAACACACCCTGACCATTTGAAAAAAATCCATCCCAAACGCCTTTGCAGAACTAATTCGAATTAAGATAGTATTTTGTTATTTACCTACATAGTTTAAATGCACTAATATGCATTTTTCTTTGCATAAATGTTATACGCTACAATTTCGAGTTGTTAGTATTTTATTTTGATAAATTAAAAATCAGGTAATTTTTTATTATGTTCTCTCGGTGATCAAGCATTTCCTGTATTGATTCTAGTAATTTGTATTATGTAAAATCGATTTGTTTGGTTACATTTTCCAGTGCTCTGATGAAGTCATGCGGAACTTAGGAAGTTTGTTTGAAAAGAGTGCCACATACGCTGCATAGAATCTTATGTTACTCATATGAGTTCTTAAACGGCAAACTAATTATTCTGTTTGGTAAGGAACTCTTTTCAAACAATGTAGTAATGGGAATCGGCAAGGGCCTGTAAAAAAAGAACCATCCCAGCATTTATCTAGTGATTCCACCAACCCTGTAAAACTGAAATCAGAATGGTCAGGCCAGGTATCAAACACAAGTCCTTCCAAACGCAAGGTGAATTTTTTCCTCCGCGCTACTTCGGTCGAGAAGCAGCGGAGAAAGCTATAAGCGATGGCGGGTTGAAGGAAATCAAAAAAGTGAGTTAAATAAAAAACAAATGAGTATTGGTAAGTGAAGAAAACTTTGCAAAACGTGAAGGAATCGCTGCCAGATAATTTAATATAATTGAGATCCGTCTGCTGGAATGACAAACAGCTCTAAAACTGCAAAAATGGAAACGATTTGTGCACGTTCTTTTCAGTGACAGTGAGGTAAGCCTATTATAAAACAAGCCATACAGAAAGAAGTCGGAAAAAAACTATCCTTAAAACTCGACGAACTTTTTTCGTACTGTTTAGTACCTTCAAATACCTAACAGTCGCATTCTAAAAAAATGTGAAAATTCGCGAGACATATTTTACTATAGTAATGAAGTAAATGCGAGATACCGAGCGAGGTGGAGCAGTGGTAACACACTCGCCTCGCATTCGGGAGGACCCGGGGTCGACACCCGGTTCCGACCATCCTGACTTCGGTTGTCCAGGGTTTCCATATCACTTCAGGCGAATTCTGTGATGGCTCCTAAAGTAGGCAGACTCCTTTCCCAATTCCTGTTGTTGCTAAGTTATGTAATACCGTCTCTAAAGACCTCGATGTCGATGAGATGTAAGCCATTTTCCCTTCCCCTGATATCTTAGCAGCCTCCATACACGCTGTCACGTCAGCTGCCATACAGGCCACCACGCTTTCTGGCAAGGAATATTCTTATTGCACTGTAGTGGCTGCTGTACTGGAAGAGAACGCGGCCGATATGCCAGAGACTGGATAGTGCAGGATCACTGAGGGTTATGTTAGGCTGGAATATTTTATGTAGTGTAAATCTTTCAAAAAAAATTATACATGATGTAACGCAAGCGCAAAGCGGACGACAGGCGTTGTAATATAATGCATTAATAAAATTTTGTATACTTTACTGTAATCATCATTCTCACTCGAATATGCATTACATCAATACTACTATTACTACTACGTATTATGCGTTGATAGGTGAGGTTAAAAATGACTGAGAAGGGTACACTTAACCTTTTCCACGAGAGAAATAATGACATACGTTCGCCATGTGTGAAAAGCGGAATAATTATATTATTTGTACTATTGAATAACATAAACGCCTACCAAAGTTTTTAAGTTTAATAGCTCGAGTCGTAAAATTATGATTTCTATAATTGCAGATAGTAAACAGATCCAAAGATTTTATTGCAAAAAAAATATTACTGCAGTGGTATGTGAGACTTTCAATGAGATAATTATACATATAGTATGTTTACATGTAATTTTTAAAACAAAGTTAGTATGGACTCCGACTGAGAAGATACCTGTTTACATGCTACGTGTGGATTTGATTGATATCGACTTCAGTGAGCTGGGAGAATTTGTTTGTTTGGAAAATGTTTAAACTGAAATTGGGTGTGTCGGCAGAAGTGAAATAGATAAAAACAACTTGTTATTTATATTAGTAGACCTACATTACAAAAAGAACTGAAAATGGATGCAAGGAAATTACTATGTTCTTTTCAATAAAACTAAACTACTTTTGATGGTCACGCATTCCTGACCATCGGCAACAAACACGCACTTGCAGTAAACACAAAGTCCATAATTCGAAACTAAAATTGCCGAGTGTGCTTGTTTACTTTCGATTCGTTTTTAATACGATCCACGTTTACATGTTATTCTACAGGGAATTCAAATTATTACAATCCCAGATTTTGGTGTAACGACCTTGAAACCCTATTGATAGAGACATAGGAAAATCGCCGGAACAGTTGACTGTTTGCTAGGCTCCAACGTGATGTATATAACACTGAATGTTTCGTATCGACATTGGCTATCGTTTATTTGTAGCATTTTTTTTCTCTACTAACAGGCCCAGTTAGAACTGCACAGCTTGAACACACAGCGTGTGTGATTTGTCCCAAACCTGTCCACACGTGTCACGGTTAATATACTACCATTTATTGGAGACTATTTTAAACATTTTCGCGATTTTCCAGTGTCTGTACCTATACAATTGATTACATTTTAGATAAAACTTTCGAAACGGCAAGTATTCTTAAAACGATTTAAATTTTACTTGTAAACGTACTAATAATAAGACAAGTGTTAAAAATATGTCATGTATCAGTTTCTGAAAATACAGATTGTCAGCGCAAGGGTAGAGAGGGCTTGGCTATCGTGCCTCTGCTTGCTATGCGATGTCCACCCTGCCACGAAAACCTTCGAAAGATGTGGCAACAATGTGCAGTTGTCCTCCACCCTCCCCCCCCCCTAATTCCCCGACACTCCATTATTAGAGAAGGTGATTTATCGCGAGAATGTTTTCTGCCAGCGTATTCTGCACATCAGTGTATCGTCCTGCGTCATGTATTGTTGGCCGACTGTTATGAGGAGCAGTCTAGTTGTTTACAGACGAATCACAGACGTCCAGAAGTAGTGCACAAGAGTTATCATTGGCCCAGTCAAATTAGACTCACCAGTAACGAAATAAAAGCGTAAGAAATGAATACATTACATTGAAGCCTAGCAAACAGTCTACTTTTCCCGCGATAAATCACCTTCTCTATCCATTATCTCTCTTTCTTTCTCGCCCTTCCTTCTTTCAACTGTTTGTGACACACGTTAACCGGTCCTAGGAGAGGGGGAGGGAACAACATCCTTCCCTAGAGTCCAAATATTTCCCGTCATTGCCGCCAGATGGAAGCACGTCACGGGGAACTATTAGCCAACCTAACACATCGTTACATACATTTGATTTTGTGTCTACATTTCGTAAACCAGTTTAACAAACTGAAATATTATTGCTAATAAATTCATTTAAATGTAACAGTATGATATGGTGTAGTATTCTTGTTTCAAATCGTTGGTTAAAGTGTCTAAATTTGCTACTGAAATTACATAACAAAAAATATGAAAAAATACATTTACATTAGCATGTAAAATGCATTAATAAACTGTTTCAAAGAACTGTTTTTAAAAACAGAATGTGACACGCAATTCCTCGTACTTTAATCTAGCAAGGGAATGCAGTAATTATACTTTTTTTTTCCTGATTCTTGCTGTAAGAGCTGTAAAATTGGTATGTAAAGTTCGTTTAAAGTGTTAAAACATATATTAAAAAATATTTTCTAAAAAAAATATGTTTCGCCAATACTTGTATTTTATGTTTACTACAAAATGAATAACTTCTAGTTCATTTCAACGTTATTTATTTAGGGACTAATACCCCTTAAAGTAACACATTATGATAATCTCAAACACACACGAACGCGGTAACTTTTTACACTCTCAAATGGCCGTGCTTTGTTTAGGTTGCAGGTCTACTGATAACGGTGCGGTTGTTCGTAAATTAGTTATAAAATTACGCAATTTGAATAGAATAAAATAGTTAACTGACTAATGCTGGATACGGAGCCGTTTTATTATATTACGTTTCCTCCAAAATGCTTACTTATTTTTCACGTACTGCTTTCAATGTCCGCGATGGAAGTTAACCGATTTGTTGATCAGGGCTACCACTACTGCTTCATTAGGCCATTCGATCATGTCCTGTTGTTTTTAATTGAAGGGGTTGGTGCAACAAACAGTCAAGTGACATTTTTTTATAAATATGTTTTTATGTGTTTGTTGCATCTTATAGTCAAAAGGCACTTTGGCGCAACAAAACGTAATGTTTCGTGGTTTCAAGTGAAACTGTAGCTTCATTAAAGTTAACTGTTTGTAGCTCCAAATATCATACTGGAGTAACAGTCATGTATTTGACTTGACTGTCGCGCCGAATACAGATCGTCTTGCGTTAGCTGGCCAGCTACAGTCGTTATTCCTTTGGAAACCACTTGCTAGTTAGTTTCAGTTACTAATGGTAGAGTGGATGTCATGTCAATATTGCGCCATTTCATCAGACTCTTTAGTTATAGCACTGCTTGTGTGTGCACATGTACACTGTCATAAAAGAAAATATACTCGAATGCTTGTTTTGGTATGTTTGTTATTAATTTGATTCTAAAAATGCATGTCACGGATAGTGATTCCGAAACTAGTAACGTCACAAAAGGAGAGAAATCCTGACAAATGGAAGAGAAATGTCCGTATAAAAGCGCCTGTGCACGTGGAGAAACGTATATTAGCGCCAGAGGCAAACATGTTGCAGCTAAGAAGCAAGGCCCAGCTTGTACATATGTAAATGTTTGTGCTACAACAAGTTTACAGAGGAAGAAAGAGATACTATTTACACACAATTCCGTGACATTGGAGACAAAATCGCTCAAGACAGTTATTTAAGTGGTCTAATACAACCAAGGAAATTTTCCAGGTAGGATATGATCAAAATGTAGTAAATAATGATTTTGTTAACATATAAAATAGTTCTTTTCTCATTTCCATTGTTACTTCTTCTCAGGAATGATTTGACAGTTGAAACCCTGTGTTTCGATTACTAACAAAATCTGCCAGTTCCACTTCTCACAACAAAATGAAGTATTTTATGCAAGACAAGTTTGGGTTTATACTCTTGGCTTCCATGCTTGCTCAAACAATAACAGAAACTTTTATAAGTACGTTGAGACCACAGCTCGTAAAGGATCGCAAGAGACGGTGTCATTTTTGAAGCATTACATTGAAAATAAGTTAAGTAAAGTCGTCCGTACTTTGTACCTTTTTACTGATAACTGTGCAGGACAGAACAAGAATAGTTTAATGGTTTGGTTTCCCGTTATATCTTGTGAACAGTAAAGTTGTGTCCAGAATAGTACATCATTTACCTGAACGTGGTGATAGCTTTTTGCCTTGTGATCAAGACTTTACTCATATTGAAAAACGAAAGAAGCGGAAAGAGATAGTATATTCACCAGAGCAATGGTATGAAATGGTAGAGGGTTGCGGGAAAGATTTCGCATTCATCGTGTTTTACAGAACAAAGTGCTGGATCTTAAAACCACGGTCTAAGAGGTAGTCTTGACACTGCCTATGCTCTCCTGCAAGAGAAAGTGACCTCTTCATGTCGCCGAGCGCTAGTAGTAATTTGGTGGAAGATTTGTCTTGTTTACATCTCGCGTTTTAATATTTTTGCAATTATTTACATAAAATAATGTTAATAAGGTAAGCTGATATAGTATACAGGGTGTATATTAATTCATGATACAACGCTTGAGGGCAGGTAGTACGAGCCAAAACAAGCACTTTTTAACTATAAACCCGTAGGCGGAAATGTACCGTCTTCGTAGGGGAGCGCAATGAAAACTCAGCTTAGGCAACCCCGCCGCACACCACCTGCTGACACGCTGTAGAGTGGAGTGTGCGCAGCAAGGTT
>PNEQ01023469.1:0-13192 GCA_003012365.1 Medauroidea extradentata
GGCCGCAGAGAGACGACCTTCGACACCCACCACGTCCGAAGGCTCGCTCGCCACTAACTTGTGGAAAGATGACACGCTGCGTTATATACAAACAAAATTCCTTGACAGCGGACATAAGCAAGCATTTAGGAAGCTTTTAAGCCGATCCGCCGCTCATTTGGGCGCATGACTATTTTTCACGGCGCTCCATTGGTCTTAACAGCCTGGGCACGTTTCGATTTCGTTCGAGTTTTGCTGTGAAAACTCCGTAACACGCTCTTTCACGTCGAGTCATATGTTTTGAACGATGCAAGTAACGTTGAGTGAGAGAATTTGGTCCGCAGTTAACATGATGTGAGAATGGAGCAGCGCCGGAATGAAGGGGCGGGGGAAACGGGAGATCCCCGAGAAAACCCGCCGACCAGCGGGGACCGACCCTGCCGGGAATCGAACCCGGCTCGCCTTAGTGAGAGGCGAGAGGTCTGACTTATATATATATATATATATATATATATATATATATATATATATATATATATATATATATATATATATATATATATATATATATATATATACATAATGTTTGGTACAATGGCAAGGCTAACGCCTCGCCACTGCACCAAACATCCCCCCCTCCCTTAAGTTGGTTAATTAATGCATTCCCCAGTAACTTTGTATTGTGTAGTTGTCGTTGTAATTTTAAGCTGTCTTCTGGCGTACAGACAAGACGAACACAAACACCCTGTCCTGAACCCGAGGAAGTGGTTGTAACTATCACCTCCCCGGCCGGGAATCGAACCCGGGACCCTTGTTTCAGCAGCCAGTAGCGCTAACCACTGAGCCAAGTGGCCGCAGCCCCTGAGTGACGTCGAGGTAAATACAAAAGAAACACAGGCAGAATTGTATCACCCATTCGACTGTTCCGTTGTCCGTCTGGCAACACTGCAGTTAGTCACTTGCGAGCTGAAATGCTCGTGTGCTTCTCACTAGCAGCTGGTGTGCCGGGCATTCTAAAGATTTTAAATTCTAGTACAACGACCGTTGGAGCTCATCTTGTGACCTTCGCGTTTATTAATTATATATACGTAGCATCTAGCTCTAAAACACCAGTAGGTGTGATTTCACATGACGTTTGGTCTGATTCCATATGTGTATTTAGATCAGTTTGTTTTTAATTGTGGCCAACGTTCGTTTCTGTTACAAAAAAATATTAACATACACAAAAATTATGTTATTTCTCAATTAAATCTACTTTAACCCCTCTCCTTTGCAATTTGGGATTATCTGTTTAAATTCTGAGACCCTGCAACTAATCTGATTCAAAAGTAAAAATAACTAAATCTTCGTATCGCGGCCGAATATAAAATTTTTGAAGAGAAGAAATACTTAGTATGTATTTATATGCATTTATTATTTTACATTTATAAGGCGTGCTTATATTTCGCTTAAGTTAACTAAATTGTAACGTTGCAGGTCCCGCCTAAGTCCAGATGATCCGTGGAAGTAATACACACGCATTAAATTATAGTTTTGGTAATTCAGAAATAAATGATCTGAATCTAGACACCAAATGTAATTTAGGCCTAAAAGATCGTAGGAAGAAGTCGTATATGGATTCTGACTCAAATAAACAAAACGAGTGATGTTTCTCGTGTAGAAATATTGAGGGTGCCACATACAACTCGATCAAAATCAAAGACCCGGTTACAAATGTTAACAAACTGTGACCAACTACACTCAAACAATATTTTGCAGACATTTATGATAGCTAAAATATATTTGCAATGCAACATATTGTAACAACGTGTATTGGCTCAATATTAGCACAGTTAGTATTGCACGGTACCTAGTTATGTTTATAAGGGTGATAGTTCTAATATATAGTATTAAGTCCTATAAAGATTGACATCCCTGTGATCATATTGCGCCTATCTCAGCTAAATTACAGTAGATGGTCACCTACCAAATATCAACTCTCTAAGCAAATACATTTACAAACAGTGATTAACATATGAATATTCCCGTATAAGCTTACCATGAGCTCTTAGGAGGGGGGTTACATAATTCAATGCTAAAAGAATAAATCTATAACTATAGATTTATTGAAGCCATTTTGCGAAAATTAAACAATAGCAACCCTAGACAATAGTTTTAGCAAAGTTCTAAACAAAATAGTTTCCAGTGTTACGAACTTTTGAGGCACAATCTCTGACGCCGGAACCTCGTGCATTTAACTGCGGCGCAAGAGATCACGCGTAACGAATTAGTAATTCTGGATAAATATTTACTCATAAAGTTAGCAAATACCATTATCTAGGATTGTCATTGAGTATTTTATCCATATTGGTTTCGAAAATAGCGTAGAAATCTACTGATGTTTTTAGCGTTTATTTATCTCCTACGCACTCTTAATGACTTGACAAATTTTCGCCAAAAATTGCGAAATAAACATTTTGAAGCTATTGAAATCGTATATGAAACACTGCAGATGTTCTATCTGAAATTAATTTTTCTGTTCGGAAAATGCGTCAGCACTGACTCGAACTAAAAGAAAATCACCTGAGTGATTGTAATGGAAATGCCTTTAAATAATAACAATTTCAAATCCAGTTTGGAATTGTGGAAGCTACTAAATAAATCTTAAGTTCTGACTCAAAGTGAAACGAATTTATCAGTAGAGCTTCCGATCCAGAGGGAATTTATTTTCACATTTTTAATAAATCATGGTTTTGAAAAAGGGCGACTGTACAAGTTTTAGTTCGGGCTCAAATTGTGATTAAACTACGTTTTGTGTACCTAGTCCAGCGGCAGTAACTTATGTATGTTCGTATTGTATTTCAGTTCAAAAATGTAGAAGCGATTGCCACAATTTATGTCTGGACTACAACTGATATTAAACCACGCGCGAGATATTTAGTCCAGCGCGTCTTTCTAGATTCCAGTTCGGAACTATGAGCGTAACTTAAAAAACTTGGTGTCCGGACTAAAACTTAATTTAAAATAAGAGTGAGGTTTCTAGTTTGACGTTAATAACTTCTGAATCATTTAATTCAATTCTGGTTCCGAAATGTAGATGAGAATTTAACTATTGAGTTCGGACCAGAAATGAAATTAAATTGCGTGTGGAACTATTTAGTCCGGCGTGGATGACTCGCAACTGTTTGTGTTCGACTCCTGTACGGAAATGTGAGACCCAGTATCATTAGAGTTATAGTCCGGACTCGAACTGATACTAAACTACGCGTGGTGTTTGTTGTCCGGCCGAAAAGCCTTTTAAACACTCCAATTCAATTCCGGTTCGGATATGCTGCGCCTGGATTGCTTTTACCCATTTCCAGTTCAGTTCCATCAGGAATGAAATTATTTCCAGATGCTTCAATGGCGTAGATAAACTCCCACCCAAAATATGATGGCCAAAAATAATTAAACCATGCAATTAAGAATTTATCTATAAAATTCGTACCCATGTAATCACAAACTAGTAAATCTGTTAGGGAGTATTCAGAGCAGCTATTAGTAATATTCTTCAATCAAGCATTTTTCATCTAAAAAAAAAAAAAAAAAAAAAAAAACCTACTAAAATTATCCAAATTTTTTCCTAGGAGGACCCTCGGAACTCCCCGCTTTGACTGTGGAGATCGGTGCTCCTTTATAAAATTCCCCATTTGAAACCCACCCCAAGTACATCCTGGCTACGCCACTGGGATGCTTAATTTTCCTATAAAGTATAATTTCAGAGGCCGTCTCTGCTTAGCATATCTTTATGAGTCCTCTGTTCGATATTACTGAGGCAATTTCTAATTTTATTCACGTGAACATTAGGGGCCGAGGTGGTCTGATCTCCCACCTCCCACCTACGCGATTCGGATCCGGGTTCAATCCTCGGTGGGTACGGCCCGGCATGTGTAAAAAATGGCGGGCGATGCCGTTTACCTCGCCACTCATTCCGTCGCTGCTCCACTCGTATATTACTTCACCTTGGCCGGACAAGCGACAGGCATGTCTCACTAGTCGAGCAACCGGCCCAATCTTCACCCCAGTCTTCATTCCCCCATACACAATGCGAACATGCCAAAAGGCGGGAAACACCGTGTACATTCAGCCAGGAGAGAAACTTATTATTCCAATTGACTTTCATTTCAACACTAATCTCGTGATTTAAAACATACATCTTATTTACATTCCGCAGTATGCGACATTCATGTCACACCAGAGCAGAATTTCGGTTCCGTTTCCGACGCAGTGAAGAAAAAACATATGAGTGATATCTGTAACAGCTAACAGTAAGGTAAGATTTACGTCTCGTCGACAGCGATGTCATTGGAGACGGTGAAACGACTTCGTACAATGACAAGAGCTCAGAAACGCCAGAGACAGAAGGTCGATCTTAAAACGCGCATCAAATGCCGCGTCGCCTCAACGAGTCAAGCGCTGAACTAGCGTGCACGCTTCTCGCCGAACAGTTTTATTATGGGACATTAAGCGCTGACCATATCATTTTATTGGTGGAAAGTCTGCAACTAAGTTCCGTGCATGTCGCAATCTGAGTTCCACGATCATTCGCTTAGTACATTTTGAGGTACGGCAGTCTGAAAAGCCGTTTTAGCCATGTTGGAGGGCATATAAACAATGCTTTTAATTTGTATAGTGTCTTAAGAATGAGGTTCCGACCTTGTCTGAAGTGTGTTTTATTTTCGTACGTTGGCTCAATGGGCATAAGTGGAATTGTTTCGTACAAAAAATATGTTTACCAACACACTACAGCGTGTTTGAAGCGTTAGGTAGGCGGCTACCATAGGGAACCATCCCAGCATTCACCTGGATCGATTCGGGAAACCATGTCTGGAGCCGATAATCGAACCCTGGTCATTTCGAATGCAGATCCAAAGTGTTATCGTTGCGCGACCTTGTTCCGTTAAATTATGTATATTTTGGCTTTGTAGACAGATAATGCATGTACCAATTCCATCATACATGTACCGCTTGTACTTTCCAATAAGACGAAGAAATTTTATAAGATTTTCTTCCCTAACGTAATTTGCTATTTTCCCGCCCTATCTGATTGTATAAACACACTTTTATTTACGAAACTATTGTACTTGTTACTAACGCACCTATCTACGCAAACAAAAAGAAACATTTCAGAGAAGCGTTTTCAAGTATTTTTGTAATATTGTGCAAGGCTTTCTAGAGAGTTGGTTCAGAGTCCTTCAGGATAACTAAGGACGGTATTTTCGCACAGCTTTATCACGTATTGAGTTACATGAACGACGGTGCTATAAAAGAGACCTTGAAGCGCGCGTCAAATGCCGCTTCACCGCTATGAGCCAAGCTCTGAACTAGCGTGCAATATTCCCGACGACCTACTTTGACTATGGCAGTTCAAACGGTGACTATATAATTTTATTGTTGGAAAGTCTGTAGCAAAGTTCACAACACGTGTGAAATAGAGTTTCATATACGTCTGGTTAGTACAATTTGAATTACGGCTCTGAAAAGGCCGTTGTTAGCTATGTTGTGGGGACTTCGAAACGGCCTTCCCTACCTGCGCTTCAAATGCGTTGCAACGAGTTACAGTTATTATTTTTTCTTAAGAAACAGTTTATCGGACATTACATGTTTATAACTTCGAAAAGAACAAATACTTTAAACTATGTCGCTATAGTTTTAAAAACTCGCACGTTTATTAGAAACATTATTTTCCAGCCCCTCAAAGTTGCCAAAAATGGCTTTCCCAGACTACCGTATTCGGAAACATAACAATCGGATTCGAAAAACACAACAATAGAAACAAGCGTTAGACTTTGAACTACGCTGCCCACAAATAAAATAATGTGGTCACCACTTAAAGTCCCATAGGAAAAAAGATAATAGTAAAAGCACTGCATGCCATCTGAGTGGCTTGCACGGAGAGGCGATAATACATTACATACGTAGGTCAATGGCAACCTTACCGCTCCTGTCTCACACACACAAACACATCCAATCTAGGGAGACCCCTTAAGTGCGGAAACCGCGTGGAATGTAATGGTTGTCGGCTTTTCCCTGTGGAACTTATAGCGATGACACTACTACTTTATTTACGGAAAGTGTATAGTAAAGGCCAGCTTATGCTTGTTTATTTATGCTTTACGATTCCGGTAGGTATTTTTTACGTGACAGCGCGAGCGGTCTGAAAAAACAGTTATTAACCATTTTGAGGTGCCTAAAAACCATATTTCTAATCACGAGTCGCGACATCTAGAAAACAAAATAAAGACGCATAGTTTTAAATGTGTTTTCTTTTCGTAGATGGAGCTATCGAACGCACGTCTGGTAATACCTCTTTTAATGAAAACTTTCTTCTAACACACTGTAACACAGGCGCCAGCTGTATAGGGCTCTTAACGTTCATCCTAACATGTAGATTACTATCGCAATATAATACAATTTGAAATTTGAATTACAAAATATAAAATACTAAAAATATCATAATGAATTAAAAAACTAATGTTTACGTTTTTCCGGGGCCGCAGTTGGCGCAGTAGTTAGAGCACTCACCTTCCACCAAAACGATCCGGGTTCAGTTCCCGGTAATGTCGTTCCCTGGATTTTTGCATGCGGGAATAATGAGGACGGTGCCGCTGGTCGGCGGGTTTTCTCTGAGATCTTCCGCTTCCCCCACTATTCTCATTCCGGCGCCTCTCAATTACAAAGCCAGTTGTAAGTCTCCATCCGGGGTTGCGCTACGCTGCCCCTCTGATATCCTCCTATCACGATATTATAGTATATACTCTTCCCACCCTACAACTTGAAGATATTTCCCCAAAACATGTCATATACTAAAGATATTGAAAGTAGTTTTTGACAACTTGAACCTCCTTAACAAGATAAGAGATCTGGTGCTTCGCGACACACCTATCACAGCCTCGCGTTCTATGCTCTATTTTAATTGAAAATACGTTTCCATAATTACCTACCAAAACTATTATAGTTACTACCGTGCTGTGTAACTCATCGCACTGCATGAACTAAAATACAACTGCTGCGATGTGTACGTAACTAAATCTTTCAAATAAATGTGCAAAATTCATAATGAGCGTTGTAAAAAAATATGGGAGTTTGAGGGAAATGTGAGGCTCTTTTCACAGAACTCTCTGCACGCCCGAAGGTTCCCAAGCGAGATGTCATTCGGCAACTTTAGAAATGTTTTTTTTTATCAGAAAACGTGCTTAATGTTTATTTGTTGATTGATACGATACGATGACATGTCCGAGTCCGTGTTTTTGTTGGTGTTCTTGTGAGTGAACGGCTAATTGTTCACTTGCGTGTGGAAACATGTAATTCTTATTTATTTTTATAAATAAAAAAAATTAATGTATGCCGATGAGCTTGCTGTAGTCCCATTTTTTTGGTAAATAGCTGATGCAGAAAATATGTGTGTTTGATTGTGCTTAAGTCAAGCTGTAAGTTAGAAAATTGCACATCAGTAATCCTATAATACTTAAGCCATCTCAGATTATCATTAACATGTTTTAGAACTATACACATATTAAGGTGGTTGTCTGCCCAGGCTGCCGAGCAGCGTGTAGAGCTTCAGTCATTGCCAGAGTATTCGAAAACTACTCATCGCACATAAGTGATAGTTTTTGTGGTCTTTTTTAGTTATATATATATATATATATATATATATATATATATATATTGGCTCAGAATATTTTAAAAGGTATAGGAGGGTACAGTACACATTTATCTTTAATATTAAATCATGAAATAATACTGTCACCTCTGAAAGTTTCATACAGGCGGCTGAGGTGCACCCAGGATTTTGGTTAGGGGTAGGCACAAGATCTAACGAACAAATTCTGCAAACTACAGGGGACAGGGAGAACTAGACAAAGCTCTTATACATTACAGTTTATCAGTTAGAGAAACATGTGAACACACCATGCTGGCAATAATTTCTCAACATACATGTAGTACGTATAAATATAAAAGTTAGAAACTGAGTCCCTTTTGGTGGGGGCATGTGCCCTAAGTGCCACCCCCCTGGGTCTGCCCATGGGTGCGTTGTTAGTGAGAAGACTAGGGAGAGGCGTGATGCTCGTGTTGTGTCATCCTAATCGCTCTTGTAATTCTATACCAAAAAGGCTCAAATTCGTTCACCCTGACAGCCATCTTGAGGAATTCAAAACTCCCTCTCCAAGTAATTACCTATAGAACTTGAGGTAACCATCACGTTTCAATAGCTAATTTAAAAATGAATACAAAATAAAACCTAGTCCTATGTAAAATAGCATAAACCTTTTCTACATGTAAACATTGGTCTCCTTCAGTGGGCACAAGACATTACGCTGCTGGCTGATCAGCAGCCACAATGAACTATAGGGTGCCTTATGAATGGCCAGCAGTCAAAAACGCAGCTGCTTTGTCCCCTGAATATGCCCGTAGATTTTTTTAAATTTACGTAGACCTACACTCATAGCAACAGTGGATCTTGGGTTGAAAAGTTAAGATGATTGCTGTGTGTTCAGTGGTGCAAAATAGTATAAATTTGTATCTCATATTTAAAAATGTGATTATTTGTGTAGGACTTTAGATTCTTTAAAACTGTCTCATTTGTGACACAATAATATGTTACTTTAAAAAAGTTCACCAACCATTAGGTGCTGTAAAAAATGGTGTGCTGAAAGTCTCTGTGATAGTTCCATTATTGTGTTTAATTTTATCATATTACATCAGTGATTGTTAACTGAAAGAACTAATTTAAGTGGACCTACCTACCCTTTTATCGGTTATCACATTTTCCACCACTGAACCAGCTTCATGTCAGTGGTCCGTTGTAAGCAAATTATGTGAATATGACCTATATTGCTACGCAGGATACATACAGTGGGCTTGGTAGTAACTGTACATATACAAAAAGACTGAATTCAATATAACAAGGTAATTATTACCGAGACTATAACAAACTACACAATTTCAACAAAATAAACTATGCTAAGGGTAAGTTGTGAACAATCTGAATTTTTAATATTATATAAATACAAAAAAGAGTCAAATGTAAAAATGTCAGCTACAGTTACTAGGATTTTGGAAGCCAATATAGAAAAAAAAATGGAAAAGAGCAATCAATCCTTGAGATCAGTTATTGCCACATTTACAAGCAAACATTTCGCTAGAGTGACGTACATTTATTAAGCGCAATGTCTCTCGTTACTGAATGTACAAAATCTGGGCCTGCTCTTTTCTGATCTCTGCGTAGTGGCTTCGAGAAACCTGAAATTTTCAATTATTGCATAGGTATTGATTTTTGTAGGCCCTATCATGCCTTCTTAACATGGAGATGTAAAACACAGCCTACACTTTGCATTTGACAAACTTTTTTATGGTGCACCCCATTATCCACTGTTCCACAGTAAGTTACACAGCAAAAATGAAAGACGTTCACAATAATTAGCCTTGCTGAATCTACTATATTGGTGCAGTAAACAGATTGAGTTGGAGCAATTATTGACCGTTCACATCACAGTCTGTAGGATCCTGAGTTAATTATTCCTTAGTTTTCATAATTTACTCCAAGTGAGAGCTGGGATGATTCCTAAATACAGGTCCTGGTTGATTCCCTATACACTTATGTTTAAAACGGTTGACTTGATCATGTGAATGCAAGTATTCAATAAGTATAATGTCAGAAATTTGATTCAATTGATATTACCAACTATATCTCACAAAAGTATATTCTTACGACAAACAAGACTGCGTCAAGTTTCCCTTGCTAACAACGTGATTACACCTTGAATGTATCAGTTCCTTCATATGGAATAATGCACTGGTAATTTTCAGCCAACTGAAAAATAATTTATATAGGCAAAACTGCAGAAAATACCAATTCAAATATTTAAGTAAACGTGACTATTATTACAGTGAACCCTCGATAACTCGGACCTCGATGTCCCGGACTTCGGATAACTCGGAGAGAATTTTTAAAAATTTTTTAATAATTTTTTATTAATTAATTATTGGTTAAAATACATAAAAAAAATCGTTTCTGCTGGATTTAAATTCATCACATTATATTTTAGAACAGTATTAAACTTTATAACGTAGTCGTCCATCGCTACTTAGCCTTTAATAATCCCATAGTAAATATCTGGCAAGTTCCGCGTGATAAAATGCTAGCGAGGCGCGCGACGCACGAGTAAAGATGCAACGCAGCAGGCCGACCTCTCACTACTTTATCTTTCCTCCCTCTTCGCCCTGCGAGCCAGGCACGCAAGTGTGTCGTAAATAAACATTTCAGTGTGGTGCTTGTGAAATGACGGTAACTACGGGTTACAAAGACACATAAACGGAAAATTATTATGTTCTGGTATGTACAATGAATTCGGGGTTGCAAAACAAATTGTCCCGGACATTAAAAATACAAATTAAAAATCATTGCTTTGCATTGCGATGTAGAAAAAATGGTGAGAAGGTTTTACGCCCCTTTAACAATGATGTTTTCAAGAGCCGATGTGGGTGGTGAGAGAACAACACAACATCTATGCCCAAGCCGGACACGATGAGTCACGCTCGCTGGTTGATGATGCACTGTTGATAACGTAAAGGCGTCTGGAGAGTTGTAACGTTTTAAGCGTGAATCGGATTTGTTTATAAACTACTTTACGGGAAATAATAGCGTACATGTAATGGACCGTAAAATGTAAACGTCTTATGCGGGATAATTTTAAACGATTTTCATTGAGTGACGCACATGAATGGATTAACAAGATTTTGTAGTCTTAATTTTTCCATGTTTTACTATACACCGACAAAATCTTTTTCTTTATTTTAGAAGAAATGGTCACGTTTTGAACGAGTAAATATAGAAAAAATGTACATTTGTTATATTCTACACCAAAAAAATTTAGAACAGTAATTTTTTGAAAACTCCTTATACTGGCCGCACCCCATTTTTTGGGCCTAAAATTTGGTCAGAAATATGCGGCAATTACGCGAGTAGATACGGTAACTTTGTAGAACATGATTAAAATTTTATTGCTTTATAATATGACAATTTGTGTAAGAATACAGCTGTAAATTATGTGTTCTATGATGCAATTTACACACATAAAATTAAATTTTAAAATTAGTAGTGTTAAAATGTGTTCACATAATGTACAGTGACCCAGAAGGATTGTTAATTACAGTACCGTACTGTTTTTATTCATGTATAAGAAGAAAATTATTTGTATACCTTTGTAACTTTGTAGGAGGATAAAGTAACTAACAGGCTAGCAGTTGGCTGCTGCCCCTACGCTGTGACATACGGACGTAAGGTATTTTTCAATGTAAACACCTTGTGTGAGATGTGTGTGGTCACGTGCGGCGTTTGTATTGCACGAGACTGTACTGGTTGACCTTGACTACTTCCGCTCGCAAACTCCCTAGCTTATCTCCAACGATCATTTCTTATCTCTCTCACACGTGCACGCACATTGGCTGTCGGCAGCCAGACGAAAACTTTTATGTGATAGAAGGGGGCCTGGTGCCAGCATCTAGCACAGAGATAAAAAAAAAGGATCAGCCAGAAGTAGCAGCATAAAAAATAAATAAAGATCTGACTGGCCACATTGTTTGACATTCTTTTATAGTCCTCCACGTTACGTTAATTTTCCCACTGCATAGCGGCCCTCCCGTAACTTGATACGATAGTTACGTACAAAACAGTATTTATTGTAGCCTCTTTTGCTTGTAGAAATAATAGCGTACTAATTTCTTCGCGTTTCTTGTGATTAATGACTGATTACCCACCTCCCCGGACACCCCTCGATAACACGGACAAATCGTAACTCGGACAGCTTCTCCCCCCTTTTAGTCCGAGTTATCGAGGGTTCACTGTATTTATTTATTTTTTAAATTACCAACTCTCTTACCGTAAAGTGAGGATACTTTGCCCCTGCCTGGGTAACTTTGCACCACCTAATTAATTTCAGTTCAAATGAAAATTTCAAGAAACCCTTTACGTTCAACTGTAGTTAATTACTTCTGCTGTGAATGGAGAAATTTGTATGTTAAAGAAAGCTTCAAACATTTAATTTAAACAAAAAAATAGTAGTGCAAAGTAACCCCAAAATTGGGCAAAGTATCCCCACCTTACGGTATCTAAAATTTTTACAACATTCAAGCTTCAGTAGCAGACAATAAACTGTTTATAAACAAAACAGTGTGCTGTAAAGCCATCATAACGTTTTGTGACAAAACAAAGCAGTGTCAAGTGGTAAAACCACTGACTTCACAGTAGGATCTGGTTTGGTTTCCAGTAAGGACTTCCTGATTTCGGTTTTACATTTTCCTACAACACTCCACACATACACTGTGTTAGTACATAACTATAGGACACAGCAGATTGCTGCCACATTTCCTATTTATCTGAGCTACCAGTTCCATCTCAAATTACTACGCTGTCCATTTTTTAAGCCCTGCGGAATGTGACAGTGTACGACTTCACACTAATACAGTTTAAATCAATGTCCCATTGTCACATGTTGAATTTCAGGGAGAGCAAGTAGTTGTTTAAAAATAAGGTGCCTGTCTAATTGGGTGTTGAACATGGCTGAAGCGAGTTAGAAATACTCATTATATTGTTTCCTATTATATGTTACACTGTTCGATGAAAACACATTTCAGAAGAGGATTGTTGGGTACTTCAAAGAAATTAAAAAACACAACTTCCAAGCAGGGGCGTCATTTCAGGTTTTTCTTGGGGGGGGGGGGGAGAATATTTTGTTTTCCGGCAACAGTGACCTTGTTGCATCTTTTTTATTAATGAAGCATGTATAAATTAGGTACTTTAATAATAAAACTTCAGTGTTATGTGCTTAAGTTAGCATTATTTAAATTTAAAAAAACAAAAAAAAAATTATACACTTAAAATTCTAAATACAGGGGGGGGGGCAAATCCCCCCCCCCCTGCTTCCAAGCTGTCCAAAAAAAAAAAGGCATTTCTACCAAGTTATCTCACATTCTAGTATTTAGATTTACAATAAATTATTCAAGACTTCTATAATGTACTCTACCGCAGATTTTTCAACAACGGCAGGCTCATCGCCTTAAGACCTATAGCCTACATAGTTCCAGTAACGTCACAAACACTACACATCAGTCATTACCTTACATGTAAGAGCAATGTGGGTGACCAGGCAAGGGCGTCAGTGATACTCTTATCATAACTTTGCTTCCGAGCCCC
>PNEQ01023471.1:0-11119 GCA_003012365.1 Medauroidea extradentata
TTACATTTGAGATCTTTAATTCCAGCATATACCTTTTAATTGTCTTAATACCATATAAATGCCTAACAAGTGAAAATTAATTAAATACGCATGCTGTTATGTGAAAAACTTTATTTTTCCAAAATGGGAATTTTCCCGGGAAAATTCCCAGGGAATATTCCCAATATTTATTTTCCCGGTAATAATCCCATCACTATTTATAGACAATTCATATATTTTGTGGCTTATTTTCTTCTTGCACGAGACTTAATGGTTTCTGTTGAAATTTAATGGCCAAAATATTACCTACAATACATTGACTGGGTATAGATAAAATAGTAAGTGGAGAGAAAACAGCAGATAAATAAAATTAAAATTAATTAAACACTAAACTCGCAGAACCAGCGAACATGCAGTTTCATGGGAACTAGTTATGATGTATTGAATGTTCAATATAAATAATGGAAGTATAGGTTTTGATTTATAAAGTCAATTTACTCGTGTTTTATTCTGACATTTGTTTAACAATTTTTAGTGTAATGTAAATTTTTACAATTTTGTTTAGTGTTACTATACAAACTTCTAAATTTTATTTTTAGTTACCTAAACATTTTAGACTTTTTAAAACGTTAATGGTCATATGTTAGAAAACATTTGCGACAGGCATCAATGTAGCTTGTGGTTGAACATGGGACATTAAAGATGACAAGTGAAACTATGATGATGATTCAATGTTCTGATTTTTGTAGAAATTCAGAGGGTCTGTTTTTCTTCTTCCCTTCAACATGTATTGCCTACGGAGTAGATTCTTATCTTACAGCTGTTTTGTTATACCTTTCCCCATTTCTTCCTGCATGAAAATGTTAAAATCAACATTGTGACATTACTGTCTCTACTCTGCTACCAGATACCGAGCACCCAACAAAACTTCGTCCTACAGCATTCCCTTTAAGTAGGTTGCAGTAATATTCTTATCATTATGACAATATATTCCATTACCAAATTACTGTAAGAGAAATAGAAAAGAAAACATTTTAAACTAGTGTTTTTGCCTTTAATTTCATAGGAACTTTAATATTGAATTCTATAAAATTATCCACTCACCACTCCAATTCCCCTACAGGAAAAAACAATATATAAAATGTACTGCATATCAGGACATGGTACACAAATGACTTTAAGAATAATGAACCAGTAATTCATTACCCACTGTGTTGATTTCAATTTTGTAGCCGAAGATAAAATGTGCCTAAGAAAAAAAATATATGTTTTCTCATCTTTGCTGATATTTAATTGTCAGATTTTAAAACATGTACTATCTACAAAAGTGCAATGACAACTACAAGGGAAAGAAGGGAAAGGAGGAGGGAACAAGGTGATGGCTGCAGCCTGGGAAGTGAACGACAGATGAGGACAAGTGGGTGGGGGTGGGAGAGAGGAAGTGTATGTGGCATTCCTGATCAAAGACAGACAGTCTGACAAGGGTTCCAGAATAAATTAATAGCTGTAATGTTCTAGTTAAGTGTTTACGGGATATTGCACACAGGTGCCAGCTCTCCTGTTCATTCATACAGCAGCAGTTGCCAGCACAGGACATATAATGTAAGAAAAATTTGTTTTACTACAATAGGGAAAATTCCTAGAAAAATTTTTTAATGTTTATCTAATTTTTCCGAATTATTTCGGCACTAAATGCAGCCAAGCAAAGCAATAGCTCCGTGAACATTGTAATTTTCGAATTATTCAGCTTCAAAAATGCCATATTTTGAAACGCCACCACAAACATTGAAAACACGTTCTTATTGGCTAACACATTTATGACGTAGTCTTACTTGTTTTGGTTAGCCACCGTACGCCAGGCACTATTGTGTGTATTGGAATTTTTCAACGACTTACTAAACTAATAACATTTAGCGAATCCGGTTACGTAAAAGTTAATTGTGGAAATTCACCCGTTGTTTAGGCATGCGTGGTTGTAGATTTGGTAGCCAACAACGAATATTTATTTCACTTGAAGTTGATTTTAAACGAGTGAAGACAGCAATGTAAGACCTAGCTCTCACTCACACATTGAGACGTTTTAGTTATAGGTTTGAGTTTATGTAAATTTTTATTTAAATTCTAGAGAGATAATAACATACTACGAATTCAGTTTAATGTTTCAGATCCGATATAGTATCATAAGTTTAGGTTTGAAAGGTCAGACGAACGAAGTTCACATGCGTACAAAAAGTGAACCTATCGAGCTTATGTTTGGAATGCGTTTAACCAAGCCTGGCACTGACTATGATCGACATTCTACTGTAGTTGCACGAATCAGTAAAATAACATGGCAGATCAATTATTTTAATACAAGTACATTTTTCTCCCAGTAATTTTTACGTTTCTCGTGAACGGATTTGAGAACTGTGCTGCCATCTCGAGGCAAGTTTCGCAAGACCCCGCCCACCCCTCGAATTATCAGCCAATCACGGATGTTTGAACTCGCCTATTGGCTAATGACGTTACCACAGTCAGTGGAACAGCCAAAACACTACAGCTGTAGAGATTTCGTCACAAACTGCACACTATTGACTGAAATTTTTTACTTAAAAGAACTTATTTATTTTCTGCTAACCGTGTCATGTTGTACATAATACAGCCTTACATACGTATACTGTATTTTTGTTGTTAATAGCAGACTATTAGGTCTCTTCTTGAAGCTTAAACCATGCAGTCCGCCTTGATTTATCAGGCGGCGCTAAAGTTAAGATTTTATTCCGAGTAAACTGAATTTTATTGCTGCGAAACCAACTATTATCCACATTTATACCCTTCGAAGTTCAAACTATACTCGATTTTACCGCATAAATTACCTTATTTAACACAATTTCACGCCTTGAACGTATGTTGCTGTCGTTTGTTGTGTTACGTACATTTAAATGTACAGTAACGTGACGTCACAGGGAATTCAATATGGCCGTTCACATTTTTGCCGCGCAAAACAGACTGCTAATTTAATTTAAGTATTTCTGGAGTTACACGGACACAATGAAAGAAAGTATGGTACCGTTGTTCATTAAATTAGACGCACTTTTGAATAAAAATATAATAAAAAATAAGAATTTTCCCTATTGTGGACTATCCACATTTTTCGATTATCCACAGTTAATCAGGAGTTGACGATATTTAGTTGTTAATTAGGCTCACATAGTCCATAAAATTTAAAACGGAATTATTTGCATGATAGCTTTCTGGTATATTATTAACACAGTTTATTTTAAATACAGAAACAATGTACAAAGTGTGATTTGCATGATTCCCTGTTTGACAAAAGTCAAAAGTTAGAACTCAGCAATATTTTATATATACCTATACTTAAAACTACAATGTTAAAAAGTTAATTTATACTTTCTGACATTCACTACAAATTTAAAAATTTATTACAGATTGCTTTACAATTAGCCTGATCTCTCTTCTCACATGTGACTTACTCCCGTCCTAAGTGTCGATAAATAGTTGGTCACACAGCCG
Organism: Medauroidea extradentata; assembly: GCA_003012365.1. Lineage (NCBI taxonomy): Eukaryota > Metazoa > Arthropoda > Insecta > Phasmatodea > Phasmatidae > Medauroidea > Medauroidea extradentata. Next base: position 3,493 of record PNEQ01023471.1, read on the forward strand.
GTTAAGCACTGCCCTGCACATGAAGTTCTGTAAGGGGTATAGCAGGAGTTTGGCATTTCGCATCAGTTTTTATTATAGTGTATACCTTATCTTGTGTTAAATGTGCCTAAGCCTCAAATATCATATTAAATGACACTTACCCTGTAAGTAGAAGAAATTGTTCTCCAGTAAAGTTCCTTTCCTTTTGGTGTCCGTTGTGCCTCATTCCGTCGTTGGGCTCGACTAAAATACATCCGTGTGACTTCTGGAAGTGGCCGGAACACGACACTGACACTGACTGGTGGTATATCTTCTGGGACACATTCTGGTTTAAATGACTTGAAAAGACTAAAAAAAATATAAACACACATACAATTGCAAATAATGAAGATTCGCTTAACTGACTTGCCTGAAAAAAACTGTCTTTCAAAAATATTGTGTCTGTACACAGTAACTGTGATGTTTGAATAATTCTTGCACAGGGGGTAAAGACATCGCAGGCTACAATGTCACGTACATAAAAATAAAGAGTAAAATTTTTTTATTTAAATAAAAATGCTGAAATTTAAAATAAAAATTTAAAAAATTCAATATTTTTTTCTAAAAATACAAAACCATTTTATTTTGTGGTTTAGCATAGCTGAATTTGTAGCCTGCAACATTGTTATCCAACGTGAATTTTTTCAGTTTAGTAAGCGAGTTAGTTTTAGTGTCGTCCTTACAACGGAAACACACAAATTTTGGCTTTGACAAGCCATTATGCAAAAACTATACGAGACAAAAAAATTTTATAAGAGAAAAGTTTAGTCACATTTTGTGTCTAAAATAAGCAAAAAAAATAGCTGGTACAAATATAAAAATAAAAACATGGTGACGAAAATTGCACTAAACTGCACCCTTAACATTATGAACTTACAACTATATACCTTACCAGAATTGTTTGTATGTTACGTGTTTGTTGACATCTATTATTGTTTTTTTTTTGTGGGGATTTTCTGCAACTTGACAACATTCCCTGCGTATAAAAAAATTTTCAGTTTGTAACATTGACCATAGTTACAGCTTTCATTAACTAACTGAGACTGCAGAGCATACTTTTTGTGGCAATTATATAGGAATAAAATATCTCAAGGAATCAGTTTCACATTTCAGACAGCGCCAATAAGAAGTGGGAACAAAAATGGAACTTACTTCAAAACTGCCAGTGCTGGTTGTTTTAACCCATTGGTTTTTTTTTCTGTGGCAAGTATATGGCTAACAGTCCACCTAGTAACATCATCTGGTTTAGTCAAAAAATGTATTAATCTGCATGAAAAAGGAATCTGAAAAGTAAAAATTATGTGAACAAGTATACATACTTTATTTGCATTTTCCTGTACAGTAAAAAATTAGAAGCATGCACATGGCCAAACGTACACAAGTACTAAATGAATTGATTTACTATACAACTACTGTGAAAAAATTATAGTAACACAAATTAAGATGAAAATTACATACAGTCAATACAGTATAAGTTTACAGAATTCTGACATTTCTTTTCTAAAAAACTCACCTGGCAGTTACATTGTTTTAACCTTTACACCAACCTGACTTCTTGGAAAAACATGGTCTTTAATAATGTTTACAGACACTCTTCTAAGAACAACAATGTCAAAATCAGGCAAAATTATACTGTACAGACTATAGAGACTGTACAAACTTGTAGTAATCACCACCAATTGTTTTCCTCTGTGTCATTTGTACATGTATTAATTGAATGCAATGGACCATATTGTTTACTAACCAAAATAATAATGGCGTAACCAAGGGGGGTTACTGGGGGGTCAGAACCCCCCCCCTTTTTTTTTCCTATGAATAAAAAATTTAAATAAAAGACTGCCAGAAAAAATTTGTTAAAGTGGGAATAAGGGAGTAAGTTTTCCGTGTCTCCGGGATCTTCTGCATTACCCGTTGGTGAGCTGTGTATGCAACTCCCTTCCTCACTTTCCTCACAATCCTACCTCCCACACTCACCTACTACAAGCTGCATGCGCACAACCCTTCCTCCCTTTCCACACAATCCTACCTCCCCCACTCACTTACTTCAGGTTGTGCACGCACCTTCATATCTCCCCTCATTATTTTTTCGGGCTGCTTTTCTTCACCCCTGCTTACCCCGCCATATAATGCATGGCATACCCAAATAGTGCTTAACAGTCTTTTGTTTGGCTTACTTCTTCACACACTTTCGTAAGTGATCTTTGATTTGTTTCATCTGCCTGGCTGATAATAGATGGGAACAGGAAACGTAATCATTTCGACATTAAAAGTTGTACTTTGTTATCGTACTTCAACACAAAAGTGCCAAAGGTTAAAGATGCTGTCCAGCTGACAGAAATAATAGTTTTTTTTTATTTTAAAGAAACACAACATTGCAGAGAAAGGTGACATAAAAGAAAATATTTTTGCTATCACGAATTATTAATTAAACAAGATAAGTGAATAGTTATTGCTTCAACAAAGCTGTGCTTGTACAGTGAAAATTAGAATCTTTCACATTCTTCCTTACATATTTTTGAAAATTTATATCACATTTATTTTAGTCTGTCTGCTAATACTTTGCAATCGAAGGGTTTCTCACAAGAACAGGACAAGTCACAAATGCAAGAGTGTTAATAAAGTGAATAAACGCTGCTGGCTCATAAATATGAGATAAAATAAAATGATAAACTTATAGATATTGAGTGAAGCGTTCCATTATCCATATTATTTTAACTCATATTTACGAGCCAGCAAATTTTTATTCATTTTACCAACATTATTAACATTATTGCATTATTTTGTAACATGTCCTGTTCTTCTGAGAAATCCTTCCATTGTAAACACTAAAAGATTTTTCCACAAACTCATCATGGATATACTTTTACCGGACTAATCGGGGAAAGGTATAGTGAGGCAAATCAGAATGTCCAGTAAATGGTGAGGTACCAAAATCTTTATCATCCGAGAACTGAACCAGAGTAATATTTAAATTCCTCATGAAGATCATTAACGCATTAGCTATCATTATGCAATAGATGTTTTGTTGCTTACATTTCAATACGATTATTCTACAAATTTATATTAAAACCGTCTAAAATCAAATATCCACAAAATGCAAGATTACATCTACACAGAGCTTTGTTACTTTTGAATAAAGTTTAATATAACTATGATTTTAAAAAATCTCACATGAACAAGATTACGTCCTTCATGCTGTCTGTATGAAAGAATTTTAAACAAAACATGTCTGTTAAATGGGTCATATTGAAGTTCGGCAATCACTTTTCGGCAACCGTTACAGATTACATATTTTGCTTCTTTCCTTGTAGAAACAGTTAGTTACAACGTAATTAAACCACAAAGGAAGCCAGTGCTTGTTTTGCATACTCAGCAAGCGATTGGTTCAGTATTTTCTACATCATTTAATGAATTGTTTGTGACAAAACTTAAAAAAGAATGAATTCACTAACATCAAAAATCACGCGTATTTCAAAGTATAAAATTCTTGACATTGAAATATAGAGCTTGTTTGAGCTCTGTCTGTATTTCAAAGAAACCCGCAACAGATATTAATTTCTTGTTTAATGAAAGGTTGAACATTGATATTGACACTAAATCAGTTTGTGAAGACTTCCTGCAATTCGCTTCTTTAACAGGTGTTAGTGGGAAGGGACTTGGTTTAACAATTTTAAGATTGGAATAGATCTCGATTGACAATTACCTTCACGGTCAAGGTTATGACAGCGCTGCTGCACTGAGTGGTCACTTTAATGGAGCTCGTACACATATTACAAATGCCCACCCCCTGGCAGTTTACATGCACTGCAGCTCACACTATTTAAATTTATCTGTAAGTAATACCTGTTCTGTGCAACCAATAAGAAACTGTATTGGGATTGTATCAAATATTTGCTACTTTTTCAAATACCCAAAATGTTTAAATATTTTGACTGCGTCAATTGAAAGGAAAGTTCCAGAGATAAAAAAAAAAACACGACACATATTTGTGTCCAAATTGGTGGGTTAAGCGGCATGATGCAGTCGTGTTTTTCGAGCTCTTTGATGCTGTAGTTGACAGTCTCGAAAATATATCTGCTCGGTCTGACAGTGAGACATCTTCTAATGTGCATCAGCTGTTGTGTACAGCAACACAATCCAAATTCCTAGTAGCATTGGTTGTGCTGACTGCTGCTTTCAGCATTAGCATTCCTGTTAGTCACCTGTTACAGACTGAAAATGTATCCATTTTGACAGCAGTTGAGTCTTGTTACTTATCCTGAAGAAGCACTGAAGGAGTTTGGGAACAATGGTGAAAAGGAATTCAGGAAAACTTTTGCCATCATAGAAAAGAAAGTAGTTTTTTTTTAGGTATGACTATTGTTATACAGAGAAGAACAACAAAACAAACACAAAGGTGCAATGTTACAACTGTATCACCAGAATAATATTTTTGTATATCTGTGCACGTTATCATTTTTAGACCATTTTATTGCTCAGCTGCAGGGACGTTTTTTGCTAGACAAAAAGCTTTTTAATCATTTGCATGTCTTATACCCAAACATATGGTAAGTGTACACCATCCGAGCATGACGAGAAGGCAACGAAAGTTTAATACAGAAGTATTCTTGTGACTTTGCATGCTGTGAACAAACAGCAATAGGAGAACTCTGTATTTGGTATAGGACTCTTTCATCAGAACTAGAAGACTCCGAAAGCCCTGCAGATCTCTTCAAATATAACCCAAGTCAGTTCCCTACAATCCATACTTTCCTTCGTATATTTGTTACAACGCCGGTTACTGCAGCAACAAATGAGAGATCTTTTTTGTCTCTGCAACGATTAAAGAGATATCTACGGAACTCAACAAGTGAAAACTGACTGAATGGTCTTGCTCTTTTGAACATGCACAAAGACAAATCTGTTGATCCTCGAGAAGTAACTGGACGAGTTTTCAAAACAGTCTCGCAGAATTGAGTTGCGTCGTTAGTAAATATATGCTCTCTTGTTTTCTATAAAGAATAATTAAGTGACGTTTTATGTGTGTATCTCTGAAGTACACTAAATGTGGATATATGAGTTCTGTACCTATTTTCTTATGCAGGGTTCCCACATAAATATGACAATGAATTTCCCTGATTTTCCCTGACTTTCACTGTTCAAATTTCCCTGACCATAATCAACATGCTTATACCAACAACCTTATGTAATGTACATTTTTTTGCAGCCTCCACCATCCTAATCAACAAGCTATATAGTTAACATAGAGGGGCGGAAACACTTCCAAAGTGAAGCCCAATTGAATGGCTGTTTTGACCCCAGAAAGCATGGTGAACAGCAGTGTGGCCAACATTATGTTAAAAATCCGTCATTATGTTAGCATAAAATCTGTTACTTTTTAGCTCCACTATATTCCCGCTAAACACAGGAAAAAATGCCAATAATTATTGTAATATATTATACTGTAATAAAGTTTAAATTAGCATAATAAGAGTCCACCATTTTATCTAGAATCAAAATACCACGTTCAATTGGGCTTCACCTCAGAGCCTTGGAGATTACCGTTTCCGCCCCTCTATGTTTACTATATAGCTCGTTGTTCCTAATAGATGGCCCTCACTTTCCTGTTAAGCAAAAAATAATATATATTTTTATTTTTTTATTATAAAAAAAAAACAAAATGAAAATGCAAATTATTGAATGAGAATACATACCAAAAATAATATCATTACCCTACAATAACAGTACCATACAACTTATACTCACATATTTGTTATAAATCTTACCATTTTATGCAACTTACAGACTTTCCTCAGCACAAAAAATTACTCTAACTAAAAAGAAATATAAATAGAAAGTAATGCAACTTGACGATCACAAAAATCTCACATTTGTTCCATTACATTGTTTTACCACTCACATGCTCCTTCATTCTAGTAATTTCTTCTGCAACAAATTGATCTACGCTGAAATGATTTCTTCTTCATGCTGCTTTTCTAACCTTACCAACATCTTCTTTTCCTGTTAGTTTCATTATTTCATTTTGGAGTTTCCATTTTTGTGTGGTATCGCCTTCTTCAGTTATATTTCAATTTGCATTTTCCAGATGCTCACTATACTATCTTCGAGATTTTCTGATATACGGCAACATCTTTTGTGTTATTGGAACCTTGTGTATGGTCTTGTAATATTTTATGCTATCATAAACTTTTCTTTGTACTATGAGGCTTTCTTCATGTAGGTTTTCAACAAATAAGTTTTTTGATCTCTGAAAAACTACTCTCAACTGTTGCATTGCCATGTGAAAATATGAGGCACAATTTCACAACTTCACAGAGAGCTTGATATTCAATGCTGCAATGTAAAATTGAAGAATAAAAGTCATCCATGCACCAAGACCATACTTTATTTTCTAAGAATTCTCAAAACTGTTTCTGAAGACCACACTGTGCTTCACCACAACTGAGAGAGGTATTTGTTTACGAAAATATTCCATATTTCAGCACTTTGTTAGTTGTGGCATTTGATGTGCACTTCAAGGTTGCCCTTACAGCTAAATCACATCTGAGAGCCTGTAACGTGCAGGTAGGCGATGCCCTTAAGTAAGTCAAGAACACGCAAGATATGTTTAAGATAAAAACAGGAGGGTCATTTCATATCAAATCACCTAGGGCCATGTGTTTCAATGTCACAGATTTTGTTCAAATTTTTATCCAATGTAGGTACGCATAAAATAAGAACAAATTATTTTTTTCCAGAATTTTTGGAGGAAAACCTGAAGAAGGAGAATTTTTTTAATTTTGAAACTTTGCAATAATTTAATGTTCTCTAATGACTTACATCAGTTGACTGAAATTGTTATAATTCTTTTGGTTCATTTAGGTGTTAAATGAAAGATCATTTTAAGCTCTTTTTAGGTACATAAAGAAAAAATGCCGGAAAATAATACTAAAAAAATTCGGGGGTGCGGCGTTTGTCCTAAAATCATTTGTCCTAAAACTATTTTTCAAGGTTTTGTTGCTTGGACTTCAGTTGTTTGTCCTAAATTCGTTTGTCCTAAAATCGTTTGTCCTAATTTCGTTTGTCCTAAAATCATTTGTCCTAAAATCGTTTGTCCTAATTTCGTTTGTCCTAAAATTGTTTGTCCTAATTTCGTTTGTCCTAAAAGCTGTTTGTCCTAAAATCACAATTCAGTTTTAAAATTCATTTGTCCTAATTTCGTTTGTCCTAATGTCGTTTGTCCTAAAAGTCATTTATCCTAAAGTCGTTTGTCCTAAAGTCGTTTATCCTAAAATCATTTGTCCTAAAATCGTTTGTCCTAAAATAGTTTGTCCTAAAAACATTAGTCCTAATTTCGTTTGTCCTAAAATCATTTGTCCTAAAATCGTTTGTCCTAAAATCGTTTGTCCTAAAATCGTTTGTCCTAAAATAGTTTGTCCTAAAATCATTTGTCCTAAAACTAGTTTTCTTAAAATATATACTTATTTTCACATTTGCATTGAACACGGACAGACACAGAAATCGCCTGCATAATATTGCTGGACACTGGTGTTTTGCTTACTTACTCACTACGAGCGCCTGTGTCGCGTCGTTAAGTGTGTTGACAGAGAACGCCTCTAGTGGTCAGCGG
>PNEQ01023472.1:0-11118 GCA_003012365.1 Medauroidea extradentata
GTCACACATTGTCCCCATGTAACATACACTAACATATGTGGGCCTGGTACAGTGTGACATGGGATGAGATGTTGGCAGTACTCGCCCACGTACTTGGCTGTACAGCTGCAAGCAGACAGACAACACACTCGTCACATATTGTCCCCATGCAACATACACTGACATACATACACTAGGCCAACCTCCATCAATATATATTACTATGTTGATGAGTTATTTTTTTTTTTTTTTTTTTTTTTTTTTTTTAGCAATGGAAACAGATGTAAAACCTGTCTCATACACTTTCCTGGAACATTAGTTTTATATTTATTTTTCAGACTATTTTTACGTAAAAAAAAGCACTGTTTTCACTAATTATGTAATTAAATATAGTATTCATTTTGAATAAACTAATCACACGAAAATATAATATTTTTTACCTTAAAAATTTAGTTATAGAGTAAAATCAGTATGCAACGAAATTGCCATATGATTCTAGAATACAATATTTCCTCGCTTTCAAGGTAAAAAATATGACATTACTCCCAGAAGCTGCAGAAATAAGGCATAGTGACTTCAAAGTTAACAATAATTGTAGGAAGTTTAACATTGTCGTCACAAATTGTGCCTGAACCTTTCTATTACATCTACTAATATACTACAACATTTAACAATTACTGTCACTGCGCAGTTGCAAGCATAACAAACTAGCCGATCTCCCTACTCACATACATTATAGCTACTAATATGGAGTACATATAAGTGATCCTGTAGTTTCGAGAAGGAAGGTATTACATCATTATCGATAATTATCACAAGATGTGTAGACATGTGAATGAACGACTCTCTTGCAGTTTACATGGTAAGTCAGTTACACTGCAAGACAGTATTTAGTGTACATGTGTCGACATGGACAACTGAGGTGCAGTTTACTACAAACAATGGCACATGTACAACACGTATATATGCGTTATCTGAAAACTCTCTCGTCTTATTGGCATTATGCTAAGTAGAGTATAGAAAACTTGATACATAAGTTCCGCCTTGAAGACGGTAAAGACGCTGTAGGAAGCAGATACACAATGTGCTCTTGCCTCAGTTCTATGACGTCAATTAACAATTAACGATGGCCGAGTATAAGACGAGAGTTACAAGTAAGAGGAGAGGTTTACAAGGATGTAGGGAGGGGAGGTTGAACATGTCTTCACAGCAAGCTATGCCGCCCACCGCTTGCCTGCCTGCCCGGACAACCGGAATGTAATAAATCCCACGTGACAATTACTTAGCATATGCGAGACCATAAACGGCAGTGGCTGGCCGGCGACATTAAGGCCCAAGGTCACGTGTGAGGACCGGTCGTACAGAGTGGCTGGACCGAGCACCTGTAGTTGAGAGGAGATGCCACACACTGATATAAACGAAGCCTAGGCATATGAACAATGTCTACAATATGTTGTATTGTGGTTATTTATACAAGACGACCCCAATGTACTTCGACATTACGTGTTGTATTACCTATTTACGAACAACCTTTCCATCGAAATTATTAACCGTTTCATATTATGGCACGATAACATTTTAATAATCGTCTTAGGATTTAGTCAACAATTATAATATACACGGAATGACGAGCTTATATTTAAAACTAATATGTGCAGTAATTACGATAAAAGGAGTTATGTAATACGACCATATTGTATTTCACCATAGAACAAGCAGAAGACGTAGTTCCGACATGGCGCTGCCTACTACCTGGGGAACCTAGTGAGAGGGAAAACGGGCATGAGAAGTGCCTCAGTATGTGTTTAATCTACATAATACTGAGGACACTGAGAGGAAATAAGTACAATATGTTCATTCCCGGAACATTGGTGAACACTTACTTATGTTCCCCGCTATGTTATCTCTCTAGTAATATGTTCCTCTCCCCAATGTATGAAGTGGTTCCGTCCAATAGCGATATCCTGTAAGGAAGGTGAATGGCAGGTGGGCTACCCCCTTAATGTCTCTATATTGACTTTTATTACAGCCTCTTGATCCGCAGACAGCAATATGCGAGATCTTATACCGACCTGGTTGCTTGGCTATGGACTTACTGCATACACCACCGTGTTGTTGCGATGTTCAGCAGTACTTGCACGCTTCCATCTCTACCAATAAAGGCTGGTAACGTCTGTAGGTATCGAATGTGACGTCACAGGCTGTCGAGGCTAAACGAGACGGGTAAGTAACGATATATAATTATAATAATTAGGAAAACCAACAGGTCTCCTGTGTTAACATCGAGACTACTGATCACATTGTTGAGGTGTGATTGTACATGTTCCGCAATTGAAAAACAAACATAAAATCGTCATTTAATTTATAAGCTTACAGTAAAATTTTTTCTTGGCTTGTAGGTGTGAGCCGACGCGGCTCACACCTACAAGCCAAGAAAGTGCAGACAACGGCCGTGAAAGCCTGCGATCTATTTTACAATAAATAAGTTTGAAAAAAAAAAAAAAAAAAAAAGAAGTTTCGATTTAGACGACCGTCATACAACTTGCGAATAAAGTTCAATCTTTATCTAGGAGTAAAAGAAAGAAAAAAAGTTCAGCTTAGAATGTACAAACTGTACCTACCTCAGAATGGAAAAGAAAGGATACAGAACGTACGCATTTCTCAACAGTAAGTAGGGACAGGATAATTCCACGGCTTCAATTATCTGCACGTTAGAATCCATTGTACTATGCATACTCAAGTCCCGACCATTTGTCCACTAGCTGCTTCTCAGTGGAACAACTGACAATGAACTAATAGTCAGGGCCTGAGTATGTATAGGACAATAGATTCTAGCCTGCGCGTCATTGAACCCACGAAGTGTTCCGGCCCTTACAGCGTGTGTAGTAACAGAACACAAGTGTTTCAAATGTCCACGTCTGACGCCTGGTAACAGCGGAGTTATGCCAGGCTAGACGGCAAGTATATCGCCTCTATTCACAACGCCTTCAACAAGCGTGCAAGGTTTTCATTCTAGGCTTTCTCATTGGGACTCTAAGCGGTGACTAAAAAATTAATTTTTGGATAGGCCAACGCACACCTCTCGCTTTGCACTTTACGAATGCAGGTGGTATTTCGGAGTTACAGTAGTCTAAAACAAAAAAGCCGTTTTTAGTAATTTTGAGAGGCCCGAAAATCGTGTTCCTAAAATGGGTGCTGAATTTCAAGTTCGGGTTTGTTTCGTAGCTAAACATAATATGTTACTTTCAATTTCAATTTGATCCCCTAACGTGCTCAACTGACCATGCACAGTGTACAGATAATTGTGCCTACTGGATAGTCCTACCAGCTAATAAGACATGTGACGTCACGTCACGTTGTTACAATATGTGCTCCTACCACACTATCAATGGTATCTAGCAATCAACTAGTGTGACGTTGAGACAAACACATTTCCGCGACAATATCGCCTCTCTCTCTCTATTGGTATGTTCTCTGTGGCGCGAAGGTATTTGAAACAAAGGCATGTTCTCTTAGTGAAGACAGCTTCCAACTCGCCTCCTGTTATCAGCAGGGTACAGTGTGCTATGCTGCAAGTATACATAGGGGGGAGGTAATCCTTGCTGCAGTAATAGCAGCGGTCACAACTAGGCTGTAATCTGATGACAGCCGCTAATGTCATCTGCCAGCCACCAGAACTGCCAAGTCACTGCCACCTTGCAGTGCAACACCGGCACATACGTACTAGAGCAGGGACGACCAAACACTGGCCCGCCAATGAATCTTCAATAACTCTCCAAAACCTTAATCATTTGCACTATGTTCCTTTCCTTAGTACTGTAGAGAAGTGTTTGCCCTTCAAGAGGATAACGAAAGGAGAATACATGTGAAATAAATGTTTTATAAAATTACTCTCAGTTAAAATACCGTAAGAAATTACATACATGTTGAGATCACAAGAAGTAGCAAATGTTAAAGTTATTTATCGTGGCGCATGACATGATTTGGTTCAACTTGTTGGACATAACTGGCCTAGAGCATATCGTACTGTCTCTCAGGTGATAAATACTATCGATACATAACTAGGCTATAGCCTACAAGTTACACTGAGCAGGCCACCGTAGCCGAGTTGGTTAGGCGTCAGCCTACGGTGCGAGAGGTCCTGGGTTCGTATCCTGCCTCAGGCATAGATGTTGTGTTGAACCTTCTCACTTCACCCTCCTCATTGTTAAACACTCTCTCAATTCACGACGCCTCACAACTACACAGCGCACACGTGTGTAAGAAGCAGTGTACACGTGTGTCAGAGGCAGGACGCACGATCACACAACTTATACGAAAATAATGAGTTCCTTACCACGATTTAAACTACTAGAACATTACATTTAAAATAATAAAAATACGTGCTAATTGGAATATAATTTGTACCAAGTGACTAGTTTTGTTTATAGAATAAACTGAGAAATATATAGGCTAGACTTGTAAGTGAATACACAAACTAAACAAGCCCAGGTTGACATATAACACGGTGTGAGTATATAAAGCTACTCGCATGTAGTTCTATGAGTACGCGGCTGCAGTAGACAGTCAGTTCAGCTGCTCCCCTCCCCCTCCTCCCTCCCCAGTGAACCTACCCTTGCTGGAGCTGTCGTCAACTGTAGACTCCGCGAAACTCCGCCACCAATACCCAAAACTGTGCACAAAGGGACATATTTCCTAAATCCAACCTAAACCATACAGGCTTCCTGAGATAACAAAACACAGCCAAGTTAAAAAAAAAAAAAAAAATACGTATGGCTAGTTTTCCAGACGTTCCGGCAGGTCATTGTTCCTTCTTCGCTTAAGATAATAACTTGAGATTATATTTTAATTAATTTTCCAATTGGAGAAACTGGTGAGGAGGGAGAGGGAGAGAGACTAGCATTGTAGGTACTGTCAGGGTTTACAAAACTGGAAACATGATTGTATGTTTAGCCACGTGTAGATACGTTGAGAAACACACGCACTTGCCAAGTTATGTCATGTTAATATGAGTTTTTGCTCATGCCATGCACATATTTCCAGATAATGTAAACAGTCGGGTATTAGAACTGACACAAAACAGGCCTATATATTGGTACTTAACTGCTACTGCACTTCAGTTATTGTAGTGCATCCAGAGTGCAAATACTGATTACGAACTGCAATACGAGTGAAAACAAATGAGTGTTGTAATTACAGGACTGCATCACAACACAACGCGCACGTGTACGAAAGAGGTACTGGTTGTAACTTATAATGTACGACAAGGCTTACATAATGAACTAGCAACTACATCTGACTAGAATACGCATATAACACTGGCTTGAATTGTATCGTAGTGTACGTCAAGGCGGGTCGAATGCCTCGGATCTGTGCACATTACAACTCCCTTCTGATAACAACGCAGATTATTCTAACTGTAGTCCAGGCCACACCTGTGGACGCCATTAAGAAATACCTGAGGATTTAACAAAAATTCCTTATGCGGAAAATTATTTAAATGAGGCTATTTCTTAGCGGCTACTACTTGGATGATAAATGCGTATACTTGTTTGGCAACGGTGAGTTTATAAACTGCTGCGGCGATTCCTTGTCGATGATGGAAGAACTGGCTCGGGAGACGAGATAGACAGAGTGTTGAATATGTATGACATGTAGCATGCACTGAGTGTTGCGGTGTGGCAGGGGCAGCGAATTACACATTGCAAGCAGCTGATTGGACGTCATCAGTGCATGCAGCAAGATACGATCTTCTTAGGACAGAATCTGTAAAAGGTGTAGGCATGTATAATACGGCTTTATTTTTAATATCACGCCATATTGTGAAGTTGTCAGCACTGAATATATCATAGAAGCTAGTTACGACACGGTGTCTCCATGTACGCTAGTTCAATGACTTGCGTCTCGACATTAGGATGGATTGTGAAGCTTGTGACAGGTCGCCCTTGGTGCTTCCAGACTACACGCCTCGAGGTAAATACCTCCAACTAGACAGCCACATGCAGCCTAATACACACGAGCATGTCTGGTACATGTAAGTGACGAGCAGTGTGTGCAGGAACGTGAAGACTGCCTACAATTGCTAGATGCTATGCTAACAAATACATTCACACTGTATGTACACCATACAAGTTCATCAACAATAAAGTGAACTATACTGAGAGAAAGAATAGTTTCATTATACTAAATATATTTGTTTGGGTGATGTTTGCTTCAGCTAAACAATATTTTGTTGGTAAGACCAAGCTTGGAGTCCTCCAAACAAATGTAATTATTTTCCTCGACCAAATTATTCATTTAAACGCAATTTGTTTGTACCAAACGTATGTTTGGTTGCTACAGGACGTCGAATAAATATTTTGTGTAAACAAACAACTCGTTACAACTTGTCAACAAAATAATACTGTTAGTTATAAGTGAAGTGCTTTGAACCAACAATTTTTTTTTCGATGGACTAAATGATTTTGTTGGCGAAACTGCAGCTGCACGACTCGTTCTTTGTGCTGCGGCCCTGCGATGCACGACTTAACTATTCCTTTACAAATAACAATCTCGCTGTCATGGAAGCACTCGTGGCTCAGTTGGTGCCGACCCCCCGTTACTCAGTTGGTTGAGCGGCCGGCTTTCATGCGGGGGGCTCTGGGTTCGATTCCCAGGTCTGGCTGGGTGTAAAATTGTATTTGTCCATTTGGGTCTCAAAAATTGTCACTATACAAATTGTCAAACGAAAAGTACTGGGGTCACTCAAATAACGTCACATTAAAGGGGTGAATGTTTGGTGCAGTGATGATGCGAGGGCTTCCGCATCGCCGCTGCACCAAACATTTTCATTTAAAAAAAAAGTTGGTTAGGTCATGAGCAGAAAGAGGCAAGAGAAGGGATGATGGATCAAATCCCGTCGCGGCCATACTTTTTTTTATCACTTAAAATTTTAAAAAATTTTTAAGTTTATAAAATATAATTTTTTTAGTTCTTAAAATGTTGCATGTGCTTTTGATATGGCCAACGAAATATTTTTATGGCCTGCTAAATATTTGGTACTGCTAACAAAATTCAGCTGTTTGCCTCAAACAAATCAAGGGAACAAAATAATTTGGTGCGAGCAAACAAATATTTCTTTGCCCCTATACAAACATATGATTTGGTTGATTCAAGCAAATTTTGTTTGCACAAACAAATTTTTTTTCTCAGTGTAAAAAGGCTTTTCCAGACTGCCGCATCAGGAATAACAACAACCTTATTCGGGAATCTTAGCTGTAGAAACAAGCATTAGTCTATGCTGAACACAAATAAAATAGAGTGGTCACCGCTTAAAGTGCAGCTTGTTCTAGGTGTAGTGCAGTGCAGGGTGGTGTAGTGCAGTGCAGTGTAGTGTAGTATAGTGCAGTGTAGTGGCTGCAGCTTGTTCTAGGTGTAACTTCTGGTTTCCAAAAATAAAAAGTACTAAGCAGTCTAGCGAATGTTATTTGATCAGCTATGTAGTACTTGTACAAAAGGAAATATTATAAAGGATAAATTAACACAAAAGAAAACATCAAGCCTGTAGGTAGGAATGCGGCAGACTTGGTACAGACAGTTGAGGGTCGGAAGTGTATATATAGCAGAGCTTGCAGACGTGCTCGAAGGTGACGACACTTCACTGCTAGGACCAATAGTTACACCGAGCTCGTGTTGGAAGGCGGCGTGACTTGTAGTGAGAACACGGGAAGGCTGTGGTGCAGGATACAGCGGGCCAAGGACGACCATCGACGAGGCTCGAACTGCGGGCGGCAAGGGCGGTGCCCAGGTCATGTCACGTGACCCTCCGACGTGCGCGTCAATCTCCCCCACCCC
This sequence comes from Medauroidea extradentata, assembly GCA_003012365.1. Taxonomy (NCBI): domain Eukaryota; kingdom Metazoa; phylum Arthropoda; class Insecta; order Phasmatodea; family Phasmatidae; genus Medauroidea; species Medauroidea extradentata. Next base: position 7,813 of record PNEQ01023472.1, read on the forward strand.
TCCTCCTCATGTGAGCGACGCCCCGCCGTCTATACTCACGGCTCTTCTAACAAGCAATAAGACAAATCTCTGCCAACAGACGCACACTAATGCAACATCCACCTGTCCAGCATCTTTTTAATACTACGTTTTATTATTATATTTAACCTGCAGGCTGGTCTCCGGTGTTACCAACCTCATTGTAAAACAACCAAATATCCTGCACTGGAATCCAAAACGTTCCACGTCCAAAGAAAATATTTATTTTTTTTTTTTTTACTTTAACACAATTTAACGTATTTTTGGGAACTGAAGACGACAATGTTAAGAGGATAAGTTGCAACTGTTCTTCACATAACCTTCAACGTCGTCATTGTGGCAACACTGACATGGTATAAGCAAAGTGGCTACACCTGTACGGTAGAGTGTCGAATGTAGAAAATACACACTAGTATGAGGAAAAGGTATGCCAGCATTTTAAGGGCCTGCGAAATTGTTTATTTCGGTACAATTGCTATGTTCACAGTAAATTTGTAGACTTCCAGAACTTATTGTAATGTTGTCTTATGAATAGTAAACATGGAGTAGAACTCTAAGATGCAGAGTAAAAACATCCGATCACTAAACATGAAACACGGCTACAAATGAGCACAGAAAGCAATGAAATAAGATGGCGCAAACATCTATTCGCGAACATCTACGGTCCCTATTCATACTTCTATGTTGATACTAAAAATTGACGGAAAGAAAAAAATAGATGCAGTAAGGGGGATATAAATTGGAATTTCCTTAAAACAGCTCGCTGTGCCGTAAGTAGGCCTAGCACATAGGGGAATGCAAGTTGTTTGCCGCTTCGAGATGTCGCACTGTTGCCAACTTTATTCCTTCTTATTTGACACATTTACAAGACAAATACGGCTAATTTGCCAAAGAGACAAACCTTGATGACCGAGTGTAGCCAATGGTTGATGGTAAAACAATATCAGCACAAGGTAGATGTCTATACTACAAGCGCTTCTGTCATTGGCTGGTGTCTGCAAGATGTTGCCGCGTGTGGCCGCACCGGGGACTCGAACCTGTCCCTCCGGAAGCCATCTTGCATTGTCGGGGTACTCGCTGGGTAGACGTAGAGGCGACGAGGCGAGGTATAAGTGAGCGAGTGTCGACCTTACAGCACGACGGAGCGCAGAAACACGCCAGGACGGAGAAAGTGGCGCAGGCGAGTGGAGATTGTAGTGACGTAACACAGGACTGGTTTCCATGGGAACTGAGGTGCAGAATCTAAGCAGGTCATGTGACTACAGAAACAAGCAGGTGTCACGCAGCGAACATTATGAACGCTGAGGTAGAGTGTCACACGTTGAATCGCTCATCTTATTAATACTGCATGTATCTACGGTAAATACGCATACTGGGGATGGAAACATTTTCCAAAATTTTAAAATCGAAAAGTTTTTAAGGAAAATTCAAACATACGAACAACTTAAGAAACTCTGAGAAACGTTTTAATTTTATATAATCATCCTAAAGAAGCACAAATATATTCATTTGTCATGACTGTACTAAACAAAATCATTAATAATAACATTCTATTATAATGTAATATATTTACATTATTGCAACACATACTACAAGTTTGGTGCAGCTGTACTAGTAGCAGCCTAGGTTGGATACGTAACATTTCCCGACAGCGAAGTCTTTGTAAGTAAAGTCAATATTCGTATAAAATACTAGTGTTTAACTTTTAAGTAGTGAAAATGAATTATTGTGACACATGTCTAATAAGAAGAAAGCAAAAACTTTCCCCGTCTTGCCTTGTGCGAGCACATAAATGTCACCCACACACAAACCATGAAGCACCAGATAAACGATGAGAAAGAAAACAATCAGTCCGAACGTATTTTTTTGATAGCTTGTCTGTGCCCTGGAACATCACATGGACTTGGTAGAGATACACGGAGGAAAGAGGGTAGGAATCGGCCATGGCATATTTAAGTAGCTACCCCTGCATTTGCCTGGAGTAAAACAACAATCAGGATGACCAGAGGCGGGGATCAAACCTGGTTCCTATCAAATGTCCGGCGAGCTGTTTACTACTGCTCCAGTGCTCGCTTAGAAAACAAGTTGTCCAAGGTCAGTGTAGCTGACTGCACTGAAGCTGTTTGAGGAAGATCTACCTTTATCTGCCTGTATTGAAACATTTCAATATAGTATGTACTCTATTAGCTTCAAACTATTTACTACATATTTCAAACTACACACAGATTGTTAGGCCCACATCTAAGAGATTGCACATAACTATTAAAGCACAATTATTTACTTTCATAATACAAGGAGAAATGTCAGGTAAGCAGAAGCTAGAGCCTAGTGTGAATAACACCCACTTATTTCACACTTTATCGTAACAGACTGTATCAGTTACAAATGTGTTCACTTTGTTTTATTGTAACGAATAATTAAAATGTATTGTGTATTATTTAGGGCAAATGTCTGGAAGGCAAAAGCGAAGTGTGTATGTGTTCCAAGGGGAGTGGAACTTAGCAATGATCATACACTATTCATTCCCTGTGGAAACATTAGACTGGTAGATACACTCGTCAACCAGTAGAGTGCAAGATCCTAGGAACAAACTGTCCGCTAACACACCAGTTACAACTAAATACTTTTATTTGTGGAATCTTGCTAACATGTAGATGTCGCGTGCTCAGAATTAACTGTCGGATCTAGTATAATATACTGTTACAAACTTGCGGGCTAGGTACGTTTGGGGATGGAGGTCTTTGATAAAATAAAGAAAATAAAGCTTACCTAGTTTATTTACAACTGTACATACAAAACAATCTATGTCTATAAAGATTTATCACAATAAATGGCAATCAGAAGAAATAACTACTATTTACATAAAGGATAAAAAAATACATCTACACAAGTTCTCTGTCTATAGAAACGTTACTAGTCACTCACAATGGTGGACCCAAAGAAATAATACCGCAGAATCTTTCTGGCCTAGAATCACCTTCTTCCTCCTACTTGCTGCGGTCCCACTCGCTGGACGCCCTTGAACAGTCGTCGCAATCCAATACTCGTCACTATCACTTCAGATCACACTAGGCACCTGCCAGCAAAAACTCTCGCTCCTGCTGCAGCTCCCCCTTATATACCTCACCCTCCTTCTTCTCGAATTATCTCGGCGGGTCTCTGTTCTCCAACCTCCTGGAAAGATGTCGCTTCAATGTCAAGTACCACCCAGAGAGAAGAAGAGGGAACAGGATCATTCCAGATCACGATATTTTCTCTCGGTTACCCGATACTGGGCGCAGGTGGTTA
>PNEQ01023473.1:0-11120 GCA_003012365.1 Medauroidea extradentata
AACATGCACCACTATTATCTGAAAAGTAGTTAAACGGGGCCCCAGCTGTAGCCAGCCCGCGGCCGCGAAAGCACGTCCAAGAACACATACGACCGAAACGAAAGGGAGGAACAAAAAACAAAGCAGAAAGATGAAACCGAAAATTAAAGAAAAACTAAAAACTTACCAAACGTACGTCGAGGACGTGCCTACAGGGTCGTGGACTGTCACAACTGCCCGCGAGCGGGACCGGGAAGAGACTGACTGGCTCGTCGCCCAGGCATGGATGTTAGATGGTAACTTCAAAATCCTGGTACTAACACCATAAAAAAGCTGGTACTTTCAACGAAAACCTGGTACAGGTAAAAACTAATTTGCGAATGCTTACAGGCATGAAAAAGACGACGTTCTAAAACAAGTGTTAAGTATCTTAAGGGTGTTCCTGTGTGGAAAAATCGTAATTTTATATTTGTATAAAATAGGGTTAGTTTTGTAGACATTACTTGAGAGTACAATTTCCTCTTACGAAAAAAATTTAACTGAGCCAGTTTTTCCATAATGTCAGATCAAAGTCAAAATTTGCATATTTTTACTTCATGCAAAACTTGAAAACCAGTAAACGTAATAAAATGGAAAAAATCACATCAAAACTACGTGCCACGGTCTACGGCTTAAAGCATATAGAGACCCTTTACAAAAATTTTTTGTACTTATAAAAATTTTCTAAAATTTGCTAATTTTTCATTACTGTTAAATTTTTTTTAAAAATACAAAATGTTAATGTAAATGATTTCTATATGTTTCAAGCTGTACACTGTGGCATGTAGTTTTGATGTGATATTTTCCATTTCATTGTGTTTATTGGTTTTCAAGTTTTGCATGAAGTAAAAATATGCAAATTTTGACTTTGAACTGACATTATGGAAAAACTGGCTGAGCTAAATTTTTTTCGTAAGAGGAAAATGTACTCTCAGATAGTGTCTACGAATTTAACACTATTTTATACAAATATAAAATTATGATTTTTTTTACACTTGAATACCCTTAAGAGAAAAGTTTAAAGAATGCTCTCAGAAAATCAGAGGTTCACATCTACCACAGATGTACACAAATATGTGTTGCCAACGCCCAACAGGCAACAATTTGCAATAACCTGCAATAACTATATGCACAGAGTCATGCTCACAATTCCCAAGTTGTGTTATGCCAAAAAATATATTTTTTTAGTAGAAAGGTTTTGCTGAAAATACTGTTTAATGACGCCTTTTAATACAATTTGCAAAGTTCTGAAATCCTGGTACTTTCGCGTACCAGGATGAAAGTATCCTGGTACATGGTACAGCACCCTGAAAACTGGTACGTGTACCAGGATCCTGGTACGTCTAACACCCCTGCGCCCAGGGCGGCCGGCAGAGCTGTGGTCGAGGAAGTAGGGGGAGGGGCAAGGGAAGGGAGGACACGAGCGGAGCCGAAGATTGCCAAGACCGGCCGAACACGTCGAAGCGGGACGGAGAAGAGTCACAGACGTCGGACGAGACGCCACAGGTCTAATTTAACCACACACTTCTAGGTTATCACTGCATTCACAAGTCGTTGTCCGTAATAATACATTTCAGACAAGGAGTGTGCTACTCCTAGTTCAATTCATAAAAAAGGACACTTCCTTGCAGCGAAGCAGCGATCGATGCAGCTGGAGCGCGCGCCGAGATACTTTGTCTCGCCGGCCTACAACTCTCGGGCGGAGAAAACGAGGATCTAGGTCCGTATGCTTATATCCTTTGTCTTGCAAGTGCAAAACTCTCAGGCGGATAAAACTAGGATCTAGGTACCGTACCTCACATTCATGTGTCTACTGTCTAGTGCTAGTCTGACAGACAACAGCGCACAGGAATGCGATGACCTTGCAAGCAGCTGTTGTAGCCTGGCATTGCCATGTAGCACGCGGTGTGCCTCAGTCCAGCGTTGCCAAGTCACGCACAGCTACCGGCAACTGATGATGTTGCCGGCCGCTGCCGTGCATTTCCGTGGCTCTTGGGCGCCCGGAGGGCAGTAATAGTCAATGTTATTTGTTTATATGTCTATTATGATGTTTATATGACAGTAATAAATGCATTGGAAATATTAAAACTAAATTTTTTATGTTTCTGGCAAAGGAAAAAATTATTTTTCAGTCGGGAATTTCAAAATTAGTAATTTACTTTTTTCAAGATTTTGTACCTCCAAAACCATGACTCGTCTGATATGCGGGATCTTCCTATATGCTGGTGAATACGGTAGTCCGGTAGTTAGACATGGGGAGTACAAAAACAAATAACAAAGCTAATTTCTCATCTTCGACAAGCCAGAGGTACAGAACACTGTTTCTAAGGTACCATATGGTAGCACCACATGTCCGCCACGTACTACAGATGAAGCGCGTGGGCAGAAAACTGTTTCCACTTCACCAGCAGCTGACGCTGATGGTTTTACAGTAGTGCGTAGACAGTTAGGATACAGTGGGTCGTTAGTTTCTAAACAAGTGACGGGGAAAAAACAAGTGTAACTAGGTGTCAGAAACAATGTAGATATTAAGATGGTTTCGAAACCAATTCAGCCATGCGTAAAGTCAATCTTTGTGTCTCTTTTTTATAACTGATGTGCAGAAAAATGACATTGTGTCCTATATCAGTAAAGAAATAAAAGTAACACATCTCAAAGTGGAAGACTTGAAACTTGGTATGAGTCGTACTCATCTTTTCACGTATCAGCTGCAGAATCTGACTATGACCGTATTTTTAATACAGTTTTCTGGTTTTCTGGTTGTTTAATAAGTCCTTTCTATGGAAGACTTCAGAATGAGCAGCTGTTTGTGCAGTGAAGGTCAGGAGCTACTGCAAACACCGAGGCGATGGCAGACTCAGCGGTGCACAAACCCACCGTTGTCATATCATAGATGCGTGGTCTATTGCAAAATACTTAATGGGCTTGTTGAACAAGGCAGTAACACAGGCTAATGACAAACCCTAATGCGTGGTATTTTTACTAACAAAATGTTAGGGGTCTACGAACTTAATCCAAACAGTTCTTAGAAAATATAATTGCTTCCAATTTTTCAGTTATCAGTCTTACATAAATATGGTTATCCCAAAATTACATAAATTCAGATTATTTTACAAACAATTTTGTAGTATATTGTGAAGATCAAACTATGCAGGCAACCAGTATGAATTGAGATGGTGGTGTTTTAATTGCAGTAAATAAACTAAACGTCCTATATTCTTTGCAGTAATTTGAAATAAATAGTAGCCCGTGTGTTGATGACTTATGGGTAGATGTCGGTAGAACCCAACAAAGTTATTTTCGTCTTGGTAATGTCTATATTCCATCACGAACTACTTTACAGGAATGTACTACAATTATATGACTTGTTTAGAAACTAAACTGTCAGTCTATCAGTATCCCATAATTCTATTAGGAGATTTTAACCTACCAGGTACGTATTGACTAGAAGTTCAAACATACTCAAGTTGTTAGCCGCTATTATAATAAAATTAAATGTCAGACTTTTAGAAACTACTAATATTCTTGATTTAGAACACCATAGTTCCACTGTTCCTCAGAATCAACTCTTTGATCTCCTTTTTCTAACATTTAACAATATAACAAAGTCAGTTGACCCCATTGTTAATGAAGATGTCCTACATCCAACACTAGATACCAGAGCTACCTATGTTTTATGTTTTTTTCTAACTCTAATACTAAAAGTTGTATTCAGACAAAATATAGAGAATATAGTAAGGGTGATTATCTTTCTCTCTTGATATCTCTTAGAAACCACAACTGGGAGCAATTATAAGATATTCATGATGACGACAGTAAGGTAGAATGTATAACAAATTGTATTGTTGGTCAGTATATTCCATTTACTGAAAATCCAAAATTAAAATATTTGATCTTGTTTTCAAAAAATCTAATTTACTTAATCAAATTGAATATCACTTTCACAAATTATACAAAGATATTCAGAGCACACAACACTATACATTAATCTTTTGCAATGTACCGTAAGTTAGTCAGTAAAAAGTTGAATATTGACATAACATTTTTGCAATTAATCAATAATCATTAATGACAAAGTAAAAGCTAATCCTTCTGGTTTTTGGCTATAATAGGTAATCAACAATGCAGTATGTTAATAAATGATGTAGAAACCAGTGGCCCGTATACAATTGCTAATTCTTTTGCAGAATATTTTTCTTCTGTATATAAAAATACTAATAATATAAAAACATGCCAATCTCAGCCTTCAAAGAATGTTAATACCATTGTCCCACCTACATTCACAATAATCTTTATTCTGTGGGCCATGAGAATATTAGAATCTACAGGTTACGATGGCATTCCTAACTTTATCATCAAAGGTTGTGCTGAAGTCTTACCACCCGTTCTCCGTATTTTCAATTATAACTTGTATACAGGCGAGTACCCTTCCCTGTGGAAAAATGCTATTGTAGTCCCAATATTTAAAAAAGGTAACAAACAGTTAACAAATTATAGGCCTATTTCACTACTGGTTTCTCAATTTTTGAACAAATTATCCTTTATCCACAAATATTTAAATTTTCATACAAATATAGAATATCTCTATTCCAGCATGGCTTTATGTTTGGAAAAACATCAACAAATTTATTTAAATCTATTAATTTTACTTTGGTGGAAATAATTTCCTAGAGACAAGTACATGCAATATATTTTGATTTGAGTGAAGTGTTTGATGCTTAAAATCATAAAATAATTATTTGTAAGTTAAGTTACATTAGATTAAGCACTATTTATACATAATGGTTTTAAGATTACTTTTCAAACAGAACATGTAGTGTTAAAATATACAACATTTTGTCGAAGTCTTTGATGTATTACCTGAAGTACAAGGTGGCATCCTGTAACCACTTTTATTTCATATATTCATTGATAGCATTACATAAGTACTAAGAAACTCAAAGGCTCTTATCTTTGCTGATGATCTTAAAATATACAAAAGAATAGGCGATATACATGACTGTTATATGCTCCAAGAAGACTGAGTCAATGGCTGTGTGGTGCACAGATAACCATATGAAACTCTATTTCGACAAAACGAAATGCATTACATTTTCTCAGGAAACATATACTGTACCATCTATTTAGAATACTCTGTAAGGTCAAAGTACAAAGAGCTGATTGTTTACATGATCTAGGCGTTATTCTTGACTCAAGCTATATCTTAATCACCATGTTGATAATATTATCGCTTCCGCCAATAAAGTTCTTGGCTTGATAAAGTTTCTAACATCGTCTGCTACCAAATATGACTTTAATATGCTTGTATGACTCACGTATTAGAAGTAATTAGTGTTGCTCTGTCATCTGAAACTCAATCATGATTGCAGATAGCAATAAAATTGAAAAATACCCAGAAAAAATTATTTAGACATTGGTACAACAAATAAAACATTGTTAACAACGAAAGCTTTGATTATCAAGTTTCTTTACAAGCTTTTAATAGGCCAAAATTGCATTTTAGAAAAAAAAGTTTTCGATGCTGCATTTCTTATAAATTCAATTGTTTATTCTTTTAACTGCGGAGAAATTCTAATTAATGTAGTTATTATAAAAGTGCCACAATATTACCAATGCAACAAACAGTTTTTTATTACAAGAAATAAGAATAGTGACCTTATTTTTAGATTTGTTACACATTGTAATGAAATTGATTACATTTGACCCTTTCTATGGCCTAGAGTTACTATAAAAAATTTAATGGACAAACTGAATTTAAAAAAACAAGTAATTATGTTGGTAAAAACTGAACAAAACAATTGTAAATATGTAACAGTTTTGTAATTGTTTGTAAATTTTTTGTAGTGTTTTGGAGTTTTTTTTTGTATTATCTTGTATGGTAGTTATAGTTCATGATTTTCCATGTGTTATTTCTTGTATTTTATGTATGTTTGTTTTGTTTCTTTTCATTTTTATTTCCTTTTTTGTATGTACAGTTTTGTCAGTGCTGTCCGTTCAAGGCGGTAAAAACTGTTGGCTAGTACTTAAATCTTAAATAAATGAAAAATATAAAAAATATTATTATCAGTATTAGTATTTGTTACGTACTTGTATGTGGATTGGTGTGGCTGTGTGTGGACCCTTGTGGGGAAGGACACGTGTGGGGACTTTGTGAATCTAATGTGGAAGATTACTGTTCAACTCACAAGTAGTTCCAGTAGCAATGATAGTCTCAATATGGTATCTTGGTGAGTGTACGTATGCTCGTGGTCTGTCTCACTAGCCTACAATATTATTATTATACATTACTACTATCATCATCTTCACCTTAGTTAATTTAATGAACTGCAGCCATTTAAAATTTAAATTTCTTGTAACTGCTGTATTTAGGATCTAAGTAATTGAGAATCAAAGCATAGAGAAAAATATTGCTATAATCGAGAATCAATAGAAAAATGGTACTGTCCCATTTATAAATAGATAAAAGCATTAAAAATATTTCTAGCAAAAGAAAAGTTATATTTTTTGTCGAAGAATTAAGAAAAAGCAGAAATATACTTTTTTCAATATTTTTTCCTTCAAAACTTTGACTTGTCTTATATGTGGGGTCGTCCTTTATGACTGAAGTATGGTAATACGAAGTTGATCATAATTCCTTTTTATTTACAAGTCTTGGGCTGTCTGTGTGTGGCACAAAGTGGGCCGAGGTTTAGCACAAGTTGCACGCGAAGAATAAGCTGGTAAACACAAGTGTTGTCGACATGTTGCAGGATGACTTTCGAAACCTGTTCACTGCGAGTGAGAAGCTGAAGCACGAGTACCGTGCACTCCAGGAGCAGCATCGTGCGCTGCGCATTGAGGCAGGCACACTGAAGCTGCGCAGTCTTGAGCTTAAGGGCGAACTGGCAGCACGCACTGACCAGTTGACTGCGCTAGAGGTTGATATGTCCAAGCTCACCAACCGATGCAAGGTTAGCACTTGTATTTGTTGTACAGTTTGACAGTCTGATTTTTGAGTGATGTACAGTATGTTTGGTGGTGTTTTAATTGCAGTAAATAAGCTAAACTTTCCATATTCTTTGCAGTAATAAATAGTAGCCCATGTATTGATGACTCATGGATAGAATAGGGTAGATTCCAACAAAGCAAATTTCTTCTTGGTAATGTCTCTATTCCACCACGAACTACTGTACAGGAATTTACTAATTACATTACAAGTTTAGAAACTATACTGTCAGTCTATCAATATCCCATAATTCTATTAGGCGATTTTAACCTACCAGGTATTGACCAGAAGTTCAAACATACTTGAAATGTTAGCCACTATTATAATAAAATTAAAGGTCAGACGCTTTTAGAAACTACTAATGTTCTTGATTTAGAATACCATAGTTCCACTGTTCCTCGAATCAACTCCTGGATCTTTTTTTTTCTAACACAAACATTAACAGTATAACAAAGTCTATTGACCCTCTTGTTGATGATAATGCCGTTCATCCGGCACTAGATATAGAGCTACATGTGTTTTTTTCTAACTCTAAAAATAAAAGTCATACTCTGACAAAATATAGAGAATGTAGTAAAGGCGATGTAATGTGTGCTTGTACTGGAAACATTTCACTCATATCTACATATCCAGTACAAGCACACATTTTAAAATGAACTCAAGTTTCACATTTGCTGCATATCAGTGGTTCTAAGAAATTGTTTCATTCCTTTTGTTCTGTGTTTTTCCTTCAGAGTTTATGTGCAGGAATTTGTTGGTGTTAAGTATCTCCATTTGCTAATAAGTTTTCACGTGACGGTGTGGCTGTAACCTTGACGTTTATATACCTTGTCATCTGTGACTGTAACCGTTTCAACTTTCAGTTGCTTAAATATTGCAGTGGCTATATTCTCGAACTTTGGTGTAGCTCATAATTTTGTAGTGCTGGGGTCTCTCTCAAGTGATAAATAGCTCATTTATAAGCATTACATCATCATCATATACCGTATTTATCTGAATACAGTATAAGACGACCTGGAATATAAATAAGTCTACTCTCTATATTGGCCCTATGGTGAGGGTAAAATTTTAAGTTTTCCACAAGTAATTATTAACAGGTCTTGAAAATAAACTCAAAAACCAAACATAAATTTTTTTAATACACGTATGCCTAAGTAAAATAAGAAAAAGTTAAACCTGTTATCAAAGCAATTTATTTTCATGAAGTTTACCTGCGTAGAGTTTTCGTTGCTACACATTTTTTGCATGCCAAACCACTTTTAGTTTAAATTTTTCATTGTGTCTACGAGCTCAAATATCATTTGCTGTGATGCCTTCACACCTATTTTTATAACATGGTCACTCATTACCCACATGCTTTCTTTTATCGGCAGGCCTAACCTTCAGTCACAAATGGAAAAATGTCTGAAACAAGAAAATAAACATAGGCACATTCCCAAATATGTCACCATGTTGGTCATTGCCATAGAAAGCACCTGCGTAGAATTTTGAAACAACATGCTACCCTCACTTGCATTTGTGCGTGCAATGGAACAGATCCTACGTAGCGTAAAAGAAATGTAATACCACCTAGATTACAAGACGTATTGTTTACCACCATCCACCATTTTGCTTAAAGAACTTCCGTAAATGTGTAGATGACTGCCTGTGGTGAATTATGATGCGTTGAGCTGATGTTAATGCATATTTATTTCATGTACCAACATTTAAGCAGCTATTTTGTGAGTTAGTTACAAGTACGGTACATACACCCACATAAATCTAGTATCAGTGACATGGTCTACCAGAAGGTCAAGTTATCCTCACTTTTGGTGGTGGTTTTGTTACTTTTGCCCTTAATACTTACCGAACTTGTGTTTTCGTGAAGAATATGCATTTCCCTGGAAACCACAGACTATTTTGCATGCATAAATTTTAATGCATTAGTATTAAGCTTGTTGGTTTTTTTAGTATTTTAAACACAAGTTACCAAACAACATGCAGTTTTTACTGGTTTCACAATAGTTTTAATACCCAGTTATTACATACACTCACAGACTAGGCTGCCATTTTGTTCCCACTATTCTAGTCAAAACACTGTTAGAAAATAAAGTTATATAAACAAATCACAAACATAACCCATAAGACTGATATAAAATTGAGAAATACATCCCATTTACCAACACTCCCCCTTAATTCTCAATTTTAACTAAGAAACTACATTTTGTACAAGATTTCTGAATTTGACATTAGACAATGGTTTTGTGAAAATATCGGCAGTCTGTATTTCACTAGGACAGTACATCACCTTCAGTAACCCTTCAGCAACCTTTTCATGTATGAAATGAAATCTCACATCAATATGTTTGGATCTACACTTAATTACACCATTTTTAATTAGACTTATAGCACTCTGATTGTCAACAAACATTTCTGTCACAATTTTTTCACTCAGAAGTTCTTCTGTAACAGTTTTCAAGTACATCAGCTCCTTGGTACACTCTGCAGCTGCTATGTATTCGGCTTCCGCAGTCGAGAGAGCTACAATTGGCTGTTTTCTTGTGCACCAACTAATAGGTCCTCCACAGCAGTAGATAATGTACCCCGTCGTGCTTCGCCTGGTATGTCTGTCCCCTGCAAAGTCAGGAGTCGCAGTAGCCTGCCAGTTCTACTACTGAATCATTTTTTTCAAACCTTATTCCTAAGTCAGTGGTACCTCGGAGATACTTCAGTATTTTCTTTATGGAAACTACATCTTCATTTGTAGGATTTTCAGTCTTTCTGCTACACATATTCACAGCATACGTAATGTCCGGTCTGGTTTTGTTTGACAAATACAGCAGTCTGCCAAGTAATTCTCTATAGGGAAAACTCCTGTTTACACTGCCGTCATCTTCAGACTTAACGTCCACAGCTGGTGTTGAAACAGGTTAGGCCTCACTCATGTTAAAGTCCTTTAGAAGTTCTTCAACTGTTTTTGTCTGCTTCAGATACAAAGTACTTTTAGCTCTCGAAATTTCCATCCCAAGAAATTTGGTTGGCTGTTCTTGGATTTTAATTTCAAACTCTGTGACAAGGTCTCCCAAAAGTTTTTTTACATTTTTTTCATCTTTGCCAATAACGATCCCGCCATCCACGTACAGACCAAGGATCAATGAATTGTCATAGTTCTTGAAGATGCAGGGCTCTGACTGCAACTGACTCATACCTACAGATTTCAGAAAGGTTGTAATTCTGACATTCCATCGTTGAGGTGCCTGCCTCATCCCATACAGAGATTTTTCAAGTCTGCAGATACCATTCAAGTTTGTTCCTTCAGGTGGATACATGTAGGCTGGTTCTGGACCATATAAAAACACAGTTTTTATGTCAAATGTCTGGAGTAAATAGCTTTTGCTTTGAGCTAAGGCTAACAATAACCTCATTGGTTCACTGTTAAGCACTGGGCTGTAGGTTTCATGGAAATCAATACCTTCTTCTTGATGACACCCACGTGCGACAAGTCTAGCTTTGTGCTGTCCATCTTCTTTGGTCCTAAAGATCCACTTGCTCGTTAGTATTTTCTTCCCTGCTGGCACATCATCTCTTTTTATTACTGTCCAAGTTTTATTATCCATAAGTGACTTCATTTCTTCTTTAACAGCGATTTCCCAGTATTCTCTGTCAGGTCCTGATAAGGCTTCCTTGTAGGTTAGCATCACGTAGTCTTCATATCTTTGTTGGGGTTTCCTGTTTCTTCTACATTTAGAGTTTTCATGCTTGTCGTCGAAACCATGAAATGGCAGCTCATCGTCTGAGCTTTCAACTGGAATTTCTTCATTTGTTGAGTTTTCTGCACAGCCTTCTGGTGACTCACCCACCACTTTATCCAATTCCTCATCACTCTGCTCACTTTCAGTCACTGGAATTTTGGCAGAGTATTCTTCTTTCTTGCTTGAGCTGTCAAGATTTTCAAGAAATTCCACATCTCTTCTGATTACTATTTCTCTTTTGGCCTGATCCCACAGTCTGTATGCTGTCCCAGCATAACCAACGAACAGAAATTTTTCACTTCTAGGTTTCAGTTTTGTCTGATGTTTGTTTATTTTGGCAAATGCCTCACACCCAAATATCTTTAAATTACTCAAATCGGGTTTCC
>PNEQ01023474.1:0-11120 GCA_003012365.1 Medauroidea extradentata
GAAAATAAAACTACAACCGTGGGAAAAAACATTCTTGGAGTTGATAGAAGATGATAACCCAGTATTCCATAAAATCCCGGGTAATATTTCAGTTGGCACAAGTGCCGGGCCCCCAGTTCAGCAACCGACCAGTGATGACATCCAAGAAAGTTTGCCGAATACAGAAACGGAAGGGAAACCAAATAAAAATGAAGAACCGAAGAGCCATGAAACAAAGAAGCCGATGAAAACTACATCTGATGCCGACCTCCACAAAAATAATATCAGAAAAAGTGAAAAAGTTGTGTCGAAACATGAAGCAGATGAAACTAAATACCTGTCCACACCGCAGTTGCAAAGGATTGTTTTGTTGCAACAATACAAACTGAATAAGATCAAACTGGAGAAGGAAACTATATTGTTGGAAACCATGAAGAAGCAAACCGTTGAAATGTCTACTCAAACTGATGTAACTGTTGATGATTGCCATACTCTATACACAATGTAATTAATTGTAAGCTACATAAGTTGTATTTTCCTTTGGATTGTAATAATGTACGATTCTTAGGAGTATAATTCTTACCATTGTACTCAAACTTGTAATTTGAACTAATTCAGTAATGGTGTGAATAGAAACTAGTTTATAAAATAAGATGATTTTATTCAGTAAATAAACAAAACCCATATCCCCCCCCCAAAAAAAATAACAAAATATACAACATTATTGTGTGCAAGTAGGTGCTTGCGTGAGAAAAACATGAAAACGTTACTACGTTCATTTTCACTAAAACCATTTCATCACTGAATACTCAAATACGCCATATCATATTGGCACGCTTGTCTTTGCCTCTTAATGTTGTGTCGGGATTTTCATAACGAACCACCCCAGGTCGGTCATCTTCATTTGGGACGCTATCAAGATCCCCATACTCAAAGTCATCCTTTAGATGCTTGGCAATGTTGTGTAACACAACGCAACTGATTACCATTTGTGGCATGTTGTTTAATGCAACTCTAACACAGTTTCCCATGATTGGGAATCTCCTTTTTAACTGGCCAAAACACCTTTCTATTATAACCCTTTCTCTAGCATGGATTAGATTGAACTCTCGTTCTTGATGCGTTCGTGCAGGCTTGAACGGTGTAATCAACCACGGCGATAAACCGTATCCTGAATCTCCTAAAAGACAACCTGCTCCACCATACTGTGACACGATGTGTCTGACATGACTATTCCTCCACACTCTGCCGTCGTGAACACTGTCGGGCTACTCTGCACGAATACTTGTAAACTCTTCCAATTTATTGCATGTTGCCTGGACATTTATACTAGGATATCCTTTTCTACAAATATACTCATCACCAAGCAGCCCAGGCTTTTGTATCTCAATTTGAGTACAATCAAGGGCACCAATTACAGACGGCAAACGAAAATGTCTCTGCCACATAACTTTAGCCTCGGTCATATCTTCAGCTGTAGTTGGAAACCGTATCCAATTATGTGATTGTTCAACTACTCTACTCATCACATACCTTATAGTCTTGTTAGCAGTAGTACGATGTACACCCACATCTTGAGCTGCACCAGACTGAAAGCCAGGATCACCCACGAACCTCAGCAATATTTCCATTTGCTGTCTTCTGGAAATACCACCGCCACGAGTATCACTTTCTTCAAGAAACTGTGCCGCAAGGAAATCAACACTCTCACTGTTAAACCTTAACAGTTCTTTACAATTATGTTCGTTTATTCCAGAGCGAACAGAATACATTTTACGTTGACGAATAGGCATAAACTCAGCCATGATCAACAACAAACTGTGGACTGAGCAGTCAGGTAGTAAATGCTAGGAAAATGTCTAGCATGCCCCAGACCAGGCTTGAAAATATCAAAGCATATGCTACAGAACAATCTACTTCAAAGGTTTTATTCACACCATTCTTTAAGCATTTACTACTCGTCCGGGAAAACTCTAGAACTTACTACCCCTAGCAAGTGCTAGTGTGTTTATTCACGCACAACGTAGCATTTACTTACGAAATCCCTAGTATTTGCTTACACTAGTTTTTATTCACATGACTCATGTGTATATTCCCTGATCTATAAGAAAAACCGTAAAACCGATCTGACAGGGATCAATCCCCCTTATGGCCATGATCTTTAGTTTATACTTTTTAGCGATATTAATTTTTTACACCTAAACGAGAGCACGTATAAAAAATCTATCTGGCAGTTTTGTTTAAAATCGTCTTCTCCAAGTTAGCTGGTTTTATTTCAAGGCAGTAAATGCTATGGTTTTTGTCAATCATGCAATTAACGAAATTCTTGTTAATGGGCTTTTTGGTCTAAATTGCTTAATGTCTTGTTTGGAAAAAATTAGCTGCCACGGCAAAAACAGTTTTAAACAAAACTACAAGACACATGTTCGATATCTGCTCTAGTTTAAGTATAAAACAATAATTATCGAAAGTAACTGCAGAAACTAAAGAGCATTGTCTTAAGAATGACCGCGAAAACCATTATTTTCGCAATTTTCGGCCGCGAGAAAATAAGCTTCAGAGACTAACGGAGGACCTGAAAAGATAATTCACGTGTGTGGCGTTGTCTGAATTACATTCCTAAGGCAGACATCACGCGCATACGTTGACTAGTTGACGAATAAACTCGTATCGGCCGAAGCTGTGCACACCGCTCAGCGGCTTTGACAGGGGGTGAACACAGTTGCTGAGATAGTGAGTGAGAGAGATTTTGGTCAGCACTTAACATCGAGGTCTTCAGCGCTGGTGAGGGGTGACGTGATGTGAGTATGGAGCAGTACCGGAATGAAAGAGCGGGGGAAACGGGAGATCACCGAGAAAACCCGCCGACCAACGACATCATCCAGCACGATTCCCACATGCAAAAATCTTAGGCTCGACCGTGCGGGGAATTGAACCTGGATCGGCTTGGTGAGAGACGAATGGTCTGACCATTCGGCCACCGCGACCCCCTGAGCTAATAAAACGCGCGTCTTTTTTAACGTGTTTTACATGAGTTGCGAGATGAAACATTTTTTGTATGCGTACATTTTAAATATAGTAATTTTAGTGCTGCTGTATCAAATTTGAGAACTTAAATTTATTATTATTATTATTATTATTATTATTATTATTATTATTATATTGAACTGAACTGGGCAAGCCATTTTTATTGTTTGTGGTACGACTTGTGTATAATGAATGTCTACTAAGCTGCAATTCCTTTCCTGTACTTAAATTTATTTCGTTCTAGTTTTGTTACAGCTGTACGTATGATTCATTTTAACACTGTTTATGGCTCATCTTATTTTTATTCTCGCACTTGTGTATGTGATATGTTGTTTGAAATTTGGTTAAGTCTAAGAAGACATTTTAGCCTTAACGTGCCAAAAAAATTGAAAACTAAATAAATAAAGGATGATGGTATAGATTGCAGCGCACGGGGATATTTGAAGAAGTGTGTAGTGAAGTTGTTGACGAGTGCGACTGGCAGAGTAACTCTCGCGACACCTTCCGTTTCTTTCTGGCTCTTCTACCTGCTGTGCTCTGGAAGGAGAGGGGAGGAGAGAGAGAGAGAGAGGTCAGGGCAAGCCTCTTAATACCAGCAAAGGCACCGCCGACGCGACCACAACAACGCCAGCAGCAAACAGCACTTAGCGGTCCAACGGTTCCTCGCTGGGGTGCAGAAGTGGTTTGGCAGACGTCTGTGGAAACAGAAGACGGTGACATGAAGGTGTCCGCAGGTAGCCACTGCGGCTCTCATAGCGTCTTGATGTCAGCCACCGCTTAGACAATACACTGTGAATATAATACCCACGGCCGCCAGTTTGTAAGGTGTTTGTGACAGGAGTACAGAAAATCCGTACTCTACCCAAAGAAACATTAATGCCTCCTCAAGAGTCAAGATATTTCGATTAATTCGAATGACTTCCCAGCACAATTTTGTTCAAGTCAAGAGCAATTTCGTAAACATAACATTTTCTAGTTAAGAATCCTCTGTACTCCTGATGTACAAATTATCGAGCTTAAGAATCCAGAATTCATAATTAGGCATATTAATATTGTATATGAACTTTTCGCTATAGTACCCAAACATTATTTCTTACTTTATAATTTCATATAAAAGAACTACAACATTACTTGAAAGTACTGAATTTATTGCTTCTAAATATATTAGTTTCATTAATGTACAAACTTAGATAGCCGTATATAATATTTAGTTGTTTTTTTTCTTTGTATTTCAAGACGTTACAGCCCATGCATGAACTATAAATATTTTCATATTAATTGCAACTACTGTATGTGTGGCTATATATTTATAATAGTCTATTTTTAATTTTACTATTCTGTGCAGGACCTTAGCCTATATATATATATATATATATATATATATATATATATATATATATATATATATATATATATATATATATATATATTCAACAACCGGTTGTCTAAGGTTAGTAAAAATTTACTATTGGTTGATATTTCTGTGAAGTGCTACATTGTAGTCTTGCTTGCCACATAAATTAATAAATTTTATTTTTAAAATTTTTTTTTTGTTTTGTGCGTACGTAAATTTTTGCATATCTACATAACAACGAGTTAGGACTTTCTGTTGGGAATATTTTTGAAAAATCGTAAACTCTGTACGAGTATTTATTAGTCACTACTTCACACGAATATGTAAAGTGGTCTGTTGTATTGTCATGTTAGTCATCATTAGTTTTTATAATAATAATAATAATAATATCATCTTTATTTGGCGCAGTTAAGGCATACTTGCCTCTTACACTGAACCATTCAACTATCTACTACAAACACTGTACATAGCTAATAATTCTGAAATTACAAATTTAACAGTATGTACTAAAATATATGTAAGGGAAATTTTTTTTTAAAAAGTGGGCAATTTAAAAACTGACATGATTCATCAATACAATGCGACCCAGCACTCAAAACCACCGAGTTGAAAGCAAAAGGCATTATAAGTAATTGCAGGAAAACTTTCAATAGTTTTTGGCCGTTCTATGTATATGTAATATTATTTTGTGCATTTGTAAAAAATGGTTAATTGTTAGAGAAGGCTACGTTTCTCAACTTCGCCATTTGAAAAATAAGTCAATAAATAAATAAGTCTTAATACCTACATAATTTTTTAGAGTAGAAATAAAAAGTGTTTCCTAACAAAAAAAATATGTGCATGTTCTCTAACCTTTTTGCGCCAGATATTCTGTATGCGTTAATTAAATTCATAAACAGTGAGAAAAAAAAGTATGCTAATTTTTTACTGTTTTACGAATTGCATTCAACAATTAATACAAATTTAGCGCAAAAAATATTAACGATCACACACGTAAAATTGCTTCTACGTTTATGTCTTAAAATTTTTACTCGCTTTTTTGATATCTTGTTTGATATAGTTCTAAACGTAATATTCTAACGAGTGTTCATAAATACAGAGACATTGGATACTTTCATCAATGACAGTGCTAATTTACAAAGAGTGGAAAGTCACATTGTTGGAAATATTGGCCCTACTTTTTAAATATGGCAGTGTCAGTAACATCGTAGTGAATCGCATGTATTTGCCTGTTTACCCAAGCAATCAGTATTATATGTGCCTAATTTACTTTTAAGGAAATTTGAAACACAAATTAACTAACTTAAACCGGGTAAGCTCTTATTTTAATTTTTGGATATTTCAGTGTTTGGATTTATCCTGAGTCAATGTACTTACGCATTATAATTTATTATTATTTTACAATAATTTAGTATTGTGTAATTTTCACATACATTATTATAACTGGGGTTTGTTATTGTCGGTTCACAGAAAGTCGTTAAAGTATATGGTATACAAATAAACGTCCGCCAATTATATCTACTCGGCAAAATTATCATCGAATTTTGATGAGCAGTTCATATTTTACTGATGACTGAGTGTTCCTATCGTCCGCTTGACATCGTACCTTTCCATACCCCTTAATTTAAATTCAGCGCTATCACGTTTACTGCGGGTCTGCCCGCTTTGACGTTTTGTGCCACACTCGACAGTAACCGCTTCGCATCTAGCCCCTGCACGCCAAACGTGCGTGCTGTGATATCATTTGACACTTTGTTCTGTGAAACTTCATGCCTCGAACCTACAATTTTATATGCGGAAAGTTTGTAGTAAAGTGCAACGCATGCTTATAGCACAGTGTTTTACAAATCTGGGCGGTACTTTTGTAGCAAACAGTAATTTAAATTACGGTTTTAGCCATTTTTAAGTGCCCCGTGGAGAATTTTTAGAATTATGGAAGCATACGTTTTTAACCCCCGACGCAAAAAGAGGGGTGTTATAAGTTAGACGTGTCTACGACATCGTCGCTCCTAAACGAATGGACCGATTTTGATTTAGTTTTTTTTTATTTTTTTAATGTGAGATATCGAGTGTTCTTAACTGTTATTCAAGGAAATCCTTTCAGCCGTTTAAAGATCATCAGCTCTTTTAAAGTTTTTTTGAGTGAACGTGAGCAATGGACGACTTGAAGTACACGCCCCCTGACGTCACAGCAGGGGAAAATTACTGTGGGAAACAAAGCTTGTTTACAAACATGCTGATTTGTTAGTTGGTAATTGCAGAAAGCATAAATGTTGCGCATTCATAGATTTGCACGCAAGGGTAAAAAAATATTAGTTTCTATTTCATGGTTAAGATACGCAAATACATAAGATTAATGTTTACCTGAAAAAAAAAAACGTCAAATTCCAAACAAATAATCAATGTTCTTGACGTACGTCTCATCCGGGACATGTGAAGCCAAACAGCTAAATGAAGGTTATGTTCGGCTGCGGTATCCATGGAGATAGGAATTGTATCTCACACCTGACTGAAGCTCCGTCTCTTTTCAAGTAGTATTATACTGGTGTGATCGATTTGAAATTTAGTATCATGTGTGACTTTTTTTATATATTTTCAATTTAAGCCTTAACATGTCTTTAGTAGGTACAATTATTAGGAATAAGTTTAGCGGTTTCACTTGGAAAAGGGTAAACGTGGCAGGCTGTTCGTGCATCAGTACATAGGCCTCGTAACAGCATGCGCGTAATCTAGCTAGATACAATGCTTGCTAGAATTTGAAAACAGAATCCAACTTCTCCAAGTCGAGAAGGGGTTGGCAATGTTTGGACGTGGAACCAACCCCTCCGCCTTCTCTTCGCTTCTCTTGCAGATAACATCTTGACCGTGTTCTGTCACGGGACCCCGCGGGGCGGGGAAAAAAGGGAGAAGGAGAAAATTGGTTTCGAAAATCTTCGCTTTCTTTCTTTCTGCGTGGAGAAACTGGGTGAGTGCTCGTCGGCAAACTTCACAGAGGGCTTAGCGTCCAAACTCTGGGAGGAAGGCTAGGCACCACTGCTCGTTACGCTCAGTCCGTCTTCTCCCGTGGGAGAGAGATTTTGCGCGGGAAAGGGGGAGGGTTGTGGGCAGTAACGGGACCTGGCAGTCCTCGCCAATCCCTCCCGGGACTTGGCCCACAGCTGTCCATCAACCAGGGCCAGCTTGCCTGCTCCTCCCCCCAGTCAACCTTCTCTATCCTACCCTCGGCGTCGGCCCTTGCTCCATGGGGTTGGCGAGTTCTCGGAAATAACGCTTCGTTAATGTACACAACTATCTTGAACCGCATTCCATTTGTCTTCAGGGTTACTGGCCAGCAGTACTGTAGGACAAATGGGACACTCACGGAACCCAGTAGAGATGATGGTTATCGCGGGAAAACTTAACTGTTTACTGGATTTCAACACACTTTCAGCTTATTAGAATACTACTGGCTTTCTCTAGAACGTGGAGCTGTTGCCCTGTTTGACTGAGCCAATAAGAAACCCGCCGTTGTAATATTTGATGCCTATTATTTTTCTGCAGACAGCTACGTTGTGTCAGATGTCATATATGTTGCAAGAAACTACAGTGTTTTCATGGGTATGCTAACTCAAAACATTTTCACGATATACCATCATCTCTGCCCATAAGTAAAGAGAAGACACTGGAAAATCACGAACGTATTTGCAATCAACAAAGTTTTCAATAATACATTTAATTTTTTAACATTTTTGGTTTTAAGCATACGTAAATTTTTGCATATCTTCATAACAACGAGTTAGGACTTTGTGTTGGGAATATTTTTGAAAAGTCATAATCTCTGTACGAGTGTTTATTAGTCGCTACTTCACACGAATATGTAAAGTGGTCTGTTGTATTGTCATGTTAGTCATCATTAGTTTTTAATTATTTTTTGTCTTACTTTTTGGCAGTTCTATGTATATGTAATTTTATTTTGTGCATCTGTAAAGAAAATGGTTAAGTGCAAGAGAAGGTTACATGCCTTAACTTCGCCATTTGAAAAATAAGTCAAAATAAATAAATAATAACTAGCCTACTATCATTGGACGAGGCAATTTGTGACACGTGTGAATAGTTTCGGGATAAATCACGCACGCTCTGTGTCAAAAGCTGTAGTTATGACTGAGCTCGCTGGAGAGAGAAATTAGCTTAAAAAAACGACAGCGAATATCAGTACAAAACCTTCAGTGTCAACCAAAGCATGTTGGTGCGAGGTTTTCCCCCGATTTTCCAGTGTGCCTACCCATAACACTCGGTGATGTCAGTAGTTGAAGATGAACTCAAATAGAACACTCGTCAGCAATGTTGCCAGTATAACGTCTGCATTTAAGGGCGTTGGACCCGTAAAATATAATTTTTTTATATTTGTGCCAAACACTGTTCAACTTTTGCACATCAGATAACTTGTCATTTCTCCAAATAAAAAAAATGTAGGCCCCATAGTTTTTGCATAATCACTCATCAAAGTCACAAAATGGCCATTGCGCTGTAGCCAAAATCAATGAAAGTAATTAACTGATAAATTCAAAATTACAGTAACTGATAGTCAGTGTATCAATGCATTTCATGACATGGTTGACAAAAGTTAGTTTTGAAAATTTCAATAGTAGCCAAAAGTCAAAGTTATGCAAAAATTTACTCATTTTCGTCAATTTTTTTAAAATACAAAAATGTATCGCTTCGTGTTCACAAAAGTGTCTTGAAGTAGCTCACATCACTAAGAATTAATATGAATTATCTTGATTCTGCAAGTTAATTATTTTTTATTGTTTTGGCTACACCGCAACTGCCATTTTGCGACTTTGATAGGTGATTATGCTAAAACTATGGGACCTATTTTTTTTATTTGGAGAAATGACAAGCTATCTTATGTGTAAAAGTTGAACAGTGTTTGGCGCCAATATAAAATTTTGGATTTTTACGGGTCCAACGTCCTTAAACCAGTTGCGTTGTGTGGAATAATTCAAGGTGTACGATGATAAGCCGTTACTGCACAACATTGGTTTGCCTACGGGACCATTTGACTGGTAGGAGTAGGCGGCATATTCTGTAACCTTTAGTCTCTTACACGATATTTATGGAGCGTTACTATATTTACGGCGAGAATTCGTATTCTGTAACAAAACGTGGCGCCGCGACTGTCTGTCAAAGTCGCCTGACTTTCTCTACAAAGATCGGGTTCTAGGGTGTTGTTACGAGATAAAGTTCATAAAAAACGGCCGTCATATTTAAGTTGTGTTCTACGACCATCCTCGTTGGAGAACAAATCCGATTGAAATATTGCTCGGAAGGGGATAGAAATTCATTATATTGTTTTCAATTCAATGCTGTAACACGTTTTGTGAATTATATATATGTAGGGCCACGATTTTGTCGCGAAAAGATTTTTGCCACACTTTGTTTCAGTGACTCACGTGCACATCGGCAGTTCTGTTTCAGGGTTATTGGCAGCGTGTCTTTGTTCAGACACGTTTCTCATTTGACTGCACCAATCAGAATAAGATTATTGTGAGTCTGTAAGTCCATAATTTGCCAAGGCCAGTGAGGGTAAAATAATCCAATCATTGACGATATAGCAGAGCTGCAGGTGTGCACACGACGCATCGAAACCAAATGTTGCAAAAATCTTTTCGCCATAAAATCGTGGCTCTATATATATGTGTATATTAACTTTTGACTGCCGACGCAAACGACAAATTCAATACAACACTCGTGCTGATATCTCATGGCCGGAGAAACTAACTTAGTACCAGTGCTGCTACCTTTTATGAGCGCAGCACACTAGCTGTCTATGAGAGAAGAGTTATAGCTTTTAAAATCGGAACTATAAAGAGGAATCAATAGTATTTATATGATTTAAAATTAAACGTAAGTAATTAGTATTTCAAAACACGCTTTGAAATACGATAAAATAAAGTTTAGTTAGTTGCATGAAATTTTTCAGAGCATATCTTACAGTGTTGTCAAGTTTATTGAAATTATGATAAAGTGAGGCGTAAAGGCTGGTCTACAATTGACTTGGCATACTTAACAAGCACAGCATACAGAGATAAATTCATACAGTTGTACGAGAACGTCTCCAACCCGCAAATGACATGGCATAGAATCGGTAGCGTGGTTTGCTTGGCGTTAAAGATGGCCATCTCCCATCTTTTACGCCAAATTTTTCATGTCAGCCAATGAAAATGAGAAGCGTCACTGGAAGTACTGTTGTCAAATCAGGTACTGCATACGTTTAATAACGCAGTAACTGACTAGTTCTGTATACACGAAAAAGTGTTTTGTTTCCGGTATAAACAAAACAGAGTAGTCGCCGAGTTCCAGTCACGCAAAATTATGAAAACTCTCAGGAGTAGGGTAGGTTATCTCAGTCATGTGACAAGGTTTTGTTGATACCAAGATTTAATGAATGCTTGAAAAGATATTCAAGGTTTGAAGATGACAGGAATAAAAAAAAATGCTACATATTTTGAATACGATAAATATTTTTAATCCACAGTGAATTCTTTACACGTAATTTTATTTATGTTTGAACATAATATCTAGGGCCACGATTTTGTCGCGAAAAGATTTTTGCCACACTTTGTTTCAGTGACTCACGTGCACATCGGCAGTTCTGTTTCAAGGTTATTGGCAGCGTGTCTTTGTTCAGACACGTTTCTCATTTGACTGCACCAATCAGAATAAGATTATTGTGAGTCTGTACGTCCATAATTTGACAAAGCCAGTGAGAGTAAAATAA